>CAUYQV010118327.1:0-81517 GCA_963574575.1 Galagoides demidoff
CTTCCATCAAACTGATCAACACAGCCTTCATGTCATTTTCTCAGTTATTGTTTTAAAACATTCTGATTCTACTCTTAGAGAGTTTCACTTGTACCCCTGTAAGATAAACCTCAAAAATGGTCCCTCCAATCCCCCTCCCTCCACCTTCACCCATTCCCCCTTTAGTTCTTTTCTTAGGGACACCAATTATGCTTATGTTGTATCACTTTCAATGTCTTCCATATCATATATCTCTTATCTTTAGTTGTTTATTTCTATCTTTACTCAATTTTTAAAATCCTTCTCTGTCCATACTTTTGCTGCTCCCAATGTGACCTTTAGAAAATGGAAGAATTTTATAAATACTTGAATAATGAGGCAAAATTTCCATTTCTTTGGATTCAGAGTTGATGGAAGGATATATTTTGACAATTCTTGGTGTGGCACATGGAAGTTGCATGGCATTTCCCCACAACACCCAAGAAATATGCATCTAAAACACAAACTCAGGAAACAAGGAAATTTGCTTTAGAAATTTGACTTTACTTTTTTACCTAGTTGTGCAGTCATATTTGAAACACATTTTTAATTTAACACCTGATTATAGATAGGAGAACTATATATTTGATATTATCCTTAATCAAAATTATTGCTTTAACATTTGAAAAGACTTCAGTCTTATTGAAAAAGGTATTCTTGTGGCTATTGTTTTCCAGTTTTCATTGTAAGGTTTGTTTTATTATACAACATGAATTTGGGCAAAGGAATGGTATTTGACTAAATGCCATTACTTTACTCATTGTATTTTATTATAATGAATACTTTACTATTTATAAAATTATCCCTTAAGTCCAAAATATTAATAAATACTGTACTGATAATGGACCATTTTACTTTATTCCTCTTATTTCTTTTTAAAAATAAGTCATGCTAAATTTTTTTTATCATACCATATTCTCAATTAGTCAAGTCCTTTTAAATAATGGCAAGAGAATGCAATATCATTCTCTATTCACTTTATTATCCATGTATTATTAAAGGAGAGAAAATAGAATAAGTTTAAAAGATAATCATCTATATTTACTTCAAATTTTAGTCTATAAATACTACCATGGGATTTATTGCCACCATAAGAGCAATATGTAACTAATGGGAGATACCTGAGAACTTTATAAGATGCATAAAATTTTTATAATTGCATATAAATTAGAACCCATTTCTGCAGGGTTAGTTTTTATATGTTCTTTATATATGACAATAAATTGATTCAATTATGAAATATAAAAATACCCTTGAATGAAACTCAGTAATGAATGCTTAAATTCAACACCTCTCAGTATTGTGTAGAAGAGGTGAATCTACTGTTATAGTGATTGCCTGTAAACTATTGATCACTTGAAAAAATTAGAAACAAGATTCATATTAAATATTGATTCTAAAAGTCAAATATACAAAACATGAGAGTACTTTTCTCTTAAAAAAAGTCTCAAAAGTATTAATTTATATCTAATATATATTTTCAGGCAAAGATTTGAAAAGAAGGTTGAAAATAGGGAATTAACACCATATGTTTGAATTTGGTCTTATTGCTGTTATGAGTGCCACATCACCCAGTCTCAGAATAAATGAAAGATCAACTGTATGGTACATGTAATTTTCTCTTACTGAGCGAAAAGTTAGCAAAGTCATGATTTCTCAATGTGGACAACACAAGTTCTTACGGAGGGGGTGATGAAGATATGAAAATGATATTTTATTCCTCCTTCCTCATCCTGAATTGCCTAGAAGATAAGAATAAAAATCCAAAAGGCAGTTTTTTTCCTTCTGCATAAAGTGATATTGAGGGTCTATGCTTTCTTGGAAACATAAATAAAGGCAGAGGCTTGTAGAACAAGCTTTAGTATGGCTGGATTAATAATTTAAAAAGGAACTGAACAGTGCATAGGAACATGCACCCTGTGATTCAACCACTTCTCACCCCTTATTAACATTGCTGAGCATCAACTTATTAAAAAAACAGAGCTCTTAGGTCATTTAAAGCAATCTTGTTGTAAGGCCTCATGTAGTATTCCTCAAGTGTGAGAACTATACGTGTCCTCAAACACCACTGTTCAGCTTCTTCGTAGACCACTTAGCATAATTCTTTTTTCTCTATAGTTTTAAATGTGTGGGAACATGTGATCAGAGTCCTTTTTATATTCAAAATGGGCCAGCTTCTGTCTAGAAAGTGTCTTATTGTCATGATGTCACCACATCTCAAGATTTGTGACCTTTTGCACCATATGGATTCATGGTAGGCCACATCCTAGTTTACAGGCCAGAGTGCTTTTGTGCCCCCGCTAGGGGGTATCAAAGGCTTTTGGACTGGAATTTCAAGTACTGATAGATTTGGAAAAACAAAAAGTAATTTTTATATATCCTGAGGACCGCCAGATGTCGCAAAGGCATCATTGATGAAGCGAGTTTTAGCCAAAATGTGGCACTTATATAAGGAATACTAGTATTGTGTTTGAGGGTTGCAGAGGCCATAACAGGTCAGTGAAATGTCCTTCAAACATCTGATTTTTACATTCAAGAATAGGCCAAGATGAAAAGATAACCACATATCTGACATTGACGTTGCTACCATTTAGACAACCGATTCAATTGCCTTAGTCAGTGGGATCAATCAGGCCTTTATTACTTTGTAAAACCACAGAAACGATATAGTTTTTCTTTTTCTTTAAAAATGATGGTCAAGGACTACATCTTACCACTAGACTTTAGCTATAACATTAAATGCTTTATAGAAGCACAAGTGAACTTTCATAACTCCCCCTACCCTCTGTGTTTAAAGCATTTTATGAAATGTACAAAATTATAATAAAGAAATAAATGCTGCTGAGTGAATTTCTGCTGAGCCAAACTGTATGCATAAATTGGCAGTTTAACAAGTAAAACTTGGAAGCAAGCATTTGATGATTGATTTTTTATTGAGACAGAACAAGCATGATAGTGGGTAAAGTGATTTTCCTTATTGAGAGAAAATATAGTGTTTTTCAACATGTCTCTAGTATGAATGGAAGCCTTGTCAAAAAAACGGAGCAACACATAATATCTTTAAAAAGGTGAATTAACATAAGTATATCACTGATTTTATGGATCAAATTTTATACTTGTCAGTTTTATTCATAATGTCATAAAGTTTATATCAGAAAGGTAGTATTATTACCTTTGTCATGTCCTGAAAAAAAAAGCTCTGATATTAACTGCTTTGTAAGTAGATTATAAAATATATTCAGTTAAAGAAATATAGTAATGAAAATTAAGGCCAAAATATGTATTCACGTGTAGAACTTAGGCAACGCCCCAGTAATTTTAAGTACTTGGAATACACTATTCAATAAGTAACCTGCTGTATATTTGTATGTAATGGGCTCTGCTTGAGAATACAGATAAAAATAAGAAACATGCATCTTTCTAATTTAATTATAATTCATTAAAATTCCTCTATTGCATGTATTACACAGAGATATATAAACTTTATTATGAATATAATCCAAATTATTGAGATTTGCTGTTAGAATATTTGTATGTAGTTTTCTATTGCTTCTAAAATATATGCACACATACATCAACATGTATGTGTGTCTCCGTGCTGAATATCTGATTTATATGTATTCTTTCTGCATCTATTTCATAGTCACATCCATAGAATTTAAATGATGAATATGAATTTGTTTATAGAGAGTTATTTTCAACTTTGTGCATATACATGTATTTTCAATTGTGTTTTCTAGCTATCATTTGTAATTCTATTTAGCTGTGGATATATGATTCCCTTTGGAATAAAATGTATAACAACCTAAGGAGGTCACACTCATGCTGTTTTTCTGGATTTAATTAGTAGACAACCTATGAATCCCTAGTTTCTATTACATTTGAGTATGTGTATCATGGGTCCATGTTCTATGTGAAAGATTATCTGTATTTTATTCTAAGACTTTATGTATATTTAACCTTTAATTTGACTAGCAGGTTGTATGATTTACATAAAAAATAGATCAGCTTTGAATTCACTGAATGTTATTGGTATAACATAATCAATCATCTCTAAATGTTAATGGTGTTAAAGAGCAATGAGAGCATATGTCTTATATTTGTAATCCTGTGAATTTATTAAATTTTTTGGGATGTCTAAGAACATTAGATAATGGCATTTCTTTCTTAGTTAGGGATTGGAATTTTTTGAATGGTAGGCATCATTCTAATAAAGTTAGTAAATCAGCCAAATAAAAGTCATTTTTTAAACCATGAATTACCTGATGTGTACTTTTTTTCCCCTATGAATTACCTAATAGATGCCTTGATGTCTAGAACATTCTGATGAAGAAAGGTATAGGCAGACTATAATACAGTGCTGAAAATGCTGTGACTCTCATTCTCTTTTCATTTTCTTTTAATAAAATATGACTTTCATTGGTGTTATCCTAATTACATCATGCACACGATTTCTCAATGAAATAAAAAGTCAACATATGAATGACAGTAGTAAGGGACAAGATAGGATTTCAAATGGTAAAAAGTCTGCTCTGGTAACAAAGACAGAATCAATTCCTGTGTCGTGTAGCAGCTTGATCCTATCTTTAAAACTGATAGTAACAAAGAATATTTATTTGTTGCCTTGCTATTGTAGGATTTATTTTTAAACTCAAATCCCAATTATCAAGAAAATTGCATCCTCTTTATCTCACAGAAGGCCACACTGAATCATAGCATATTTGGTTATTGGAAGTATAATATTGTTACCTTGCTTGAAACACATGGTCTCTCTTGATATACAAGAAAAAAAAACTGAATCCATTTCAATAAATTAATAGGGATGAGAATCCCAATCCATCCTTCTTTTCAGAGGTTCGCATACATTGTAATGAAATGCATTAGGAGTTTTCTTCACTTGAAATCCAAATGAGACCCATTTTGGCTCACACCCTTGACAGTCTCTTTTATAAGCGTTGCTGTCTCCTGTTCTTGTGTGGGCCTAGTAAAATGCTTCCTTTGTAAAATGCACAGAGACAATATAATGCACGAAAGACGAAGGTGTCAAAACACAGAGTTAGAGGCAATCTAATCAATGCCTCCTGAGTTAGCCTTTGAAGGCTCTCTTCATTAAAACTCTTTAATGGTGAGGCTTATCTTGAGGTAGAGCTGTTACTTAATATTTTTCAGTGTCATTCTTTGGACAGTCATTTGTACCTTTTAAATGTATTTTCAGTATTCATTGTTTAGTAAATTGGATGTCTCGTTAGCGTGGTGGTGGTATGAATGACTTGCATCAAAATGATTGAAGGTAATAGTGTATAAATTCGTCATACATTTTTTCCCTATCCCCTAATCCCCATCTTTCCCTCCAACAAGAAATCTTAATTTATTTTCTTTCTAAACATCAGGTGTAGGGTGTTATTAGATATTTACCAAAAACAGATATTTAGGCATTTTCCTATAACCAAGACACTGACTGGAAATCCAAAATTAACACACACAATTAAAGTTTTGATTTCAAAGGACTGTCTTTCCATTGCTATCCTTTTACTAAATATGCTTTTCGAATTAATGTGTTGGGGTGGCGTCTGGAGCTTTCAGGATTCTGATTCCTGCTGAAGATGGAAAAAATCCTAAATGTCCGTCGCTCTCTTGAGTTTTTGTTTTTCAGTAAGTAGCTTAGGAACGCTGAGAGATTGGAGGGACGCACACCTAACGGATTCCAGATAAGGCTATGAACTAAGGAATTGTCTGTATAAGACATTCTTTCAAAGGGTTTTATTTTCTTAGGTATGAATGAGAGAATATGAAATGTGTTTGAATCTTTAGTTAGCTAGTTCCATCTCCCAGTAACACATTCAAATTTAATAAATAAATAATTTAATAAATTTAAAAAACTTATAATTTTTTATTTTTCTTTTGTGCATGGACTAGATAGCATCATGACTTGAAGTAGAAATATAGAGAAGATACACTGAAGAAGATTTTGTCAATGATTTATGTGTACATCTATATTTAGACCCATATATTGTACACACACAATGAGTGCTGGAAAACCATACGTGTAGAGCAGAAAATAGGCTTTAATTTTGTTTATTTATTCATGGAATATGTAATCCTTCTACAAGAAAATTTAACAAATACATATGCTTTTAGATTGGCACATTCACAAACATTTTTAAAATAAAAACCTAAGAAATCATCAGCTTTGTTTCTTTGAACATGTCCAACTTAAAAAAGTTCACAAGATGCTCTTGGGGTCCTTCCCACCCCAAAGTCTGATTGCCAATATAAATAAGATTTACAAAATGTGGAAAATAGAAACATCTCAGAATTTATGTGCAGGGCATCTTGAAAATGGAAAAGAATTCGAGCAACTTTGACCTGATTTTTAAATGACTCCTATGGTGACTACAGCTGCTGGAGCTTGGTGATAATTATTTGTGATAGGCTGTTTTCGAGTCCCATATGTATAGGAGCTTCAGGCCCAGCCACCTCATTTGCTGGCACACCAACTGATTCTTCCAGGTGCTGAAAATTAAATTTTAATATATTATTTAAATATTAAGAGAATTACCATTTCAGTAATTTTACTGCTACAGCTGGAGTGCAAAGCATGTCTGGAGCATGCAGAGTGTTGGACAATCTAGCGAGGAAGAAGTTTGTAGCAATTTTTAAAAATTATTAGCTTATATATTTAACAGACAATGACCCTATTTGATAATTAGATTACATATTGGTAATCTTGATTGGGCACACATCCTTTAAATTATTGCAAACTATTATCTATTTGTAACCTAAAAGGATGGACATATTCCTGACACAGAATTTTAAGTGTGGCCTTCAAGCTCAACATCCATGAGGCCTTTTCTTATATAGATAAGAAATCAATACCTAATGTGCCTTAGCACATTTGTATTATTCCATGCTAAAAAGAGTTTTAAAGTCTGAACAATTTTATCTGTTTTCTGCTTTCCAATAAGAATGATCTCAAAGTTGTTAAAAATCAGTAAAGGTTAAAAATGCTAAGGGGTAGGACTTAATCATTAACATGCCTCTTAAGATATTTTTGTGTAGCCCATGATCCATCAAAATTGTAGAACAGTATCTATATTGTAAAATGCCCATGGTTTGTTTGGAATTCAGAGTAGGAAATAAATTTAATTATGAAACTTTATAAGTTATGATAATTTGTAACAATTTTCTATGAAACTCTGGCTCTTCTAGGAATTTTATACCTTTGGCATTACTAATTAAAATTTATTTTCTGTTAAATAGGATTTTAACAAACACGTTTTTAAAGAATTGAAGACAATTAGAAGTTGTACAATGTTAAGAAATAATTGTTTTCCATAACAAAAGAGCAAAGGGTGATTAGCCACCTTCAAAGTACAGTATTAAGAAAGTGTTTTATATCATTGATAATTTGTTACACATTAAAACTCTGTTTTGCCAGTTGATGTACATTTTGCTCATAGAATTATGGAACAAAAGTGTAAGTGGTATAGCTCCGTAGGAGTTAAGTATACATGCTCTGGAGTCAGATTGATTAGGTTCAAATATCAGCTCTATCATTGTTCATTGTGTGACCTTGGGCAGTCAACATTTCAATGCCTTAGTTTTCTGATATGTAAAATGGTCCTATTTTGGAAGGTTGTTTCAAGGATCAGATAAATTTATGAAATAGTACCTGGGTGAAGTAAGCACTCTATAGATAAATTTATGCAAATAGTACCTGGGTGAAGTAAGCACTCTATAGATATCAGTAAATTTATTAGTAATATTCATATATTAAAAATATTTTTGTTAATAGCCACTAACTTTGAGTATGTGGTATAAATAAATACCATGTAAATAAAATCAAATATGCTTAACAACTCTTAAAAGGCTTTGGCATTTATGCAAAGATACTTCTAGGTAGCCACTTACCTTAAAGTATTTAACCTATTAAAATAAATAAACTCCTTACCCTGAAAATTTTTAGTAGTATCATAATAGTAGGCCATTTATAGTTTGGTTCATAACTCCAGATATAGTGTGAAAAGCTATGACACTAACTGTCAAATAGTAAAATATTTAACAAAATCTCTCTAGGAAGAGTTACATAATTACTCAAGTCTCAGAACACATTTTAAAAATATAAGAGTGAAGAATTTGTCAGCCTTTTCATTTTTCCTTCTCCTGGAGTGTAATTCTAGAAACTGTTTACTTTTAAAATCTTCACTGATTTAAAAAAAATCCAGCTGGTTTAGAAAATCACTATGAGAAAAATAATCCTGTAAATTATATTCTGAAAGAAGGATGAAAGTCCACATAACATAGCATTTCCCTTTGTTCAACATGACTTTTTATGTGTCAGTATGAGTAACCAATAACGTTTCATTGCAAAACATGAAAGATTTGAGTTGTCAAAGTAAGCAATTAACATACATATACTGAGCACCTACTGTGGGCCAGGACTATTTTAGGCTAGGGGTACAGAAAGCGTAATTGGATAAAATCCTTGCCATCATAAAATTCACACTCTAGAGAAAGTAGGCAATAAACAGATGAGTAACTGATAACATGTGACCTAATGCTGATCTCATGGAGACTGTAGAATGATGGATACCAGAGGCTGGGAAGGATGCGTGTTTCAGAGGGATGTGATAAGGAGAGGGTTGTTAATGGGGACGAACACACAGAAGGAATAAGTTCTGGTGTTTGATAGCATCTCAGGGTGACTATCATTAACAAATGTACTGTATATTTCAAAATAGGTAGGAAAGAGGATTCAAAATGTCCCCAGCACATAAATACTTGAGGTGATGGCTACCCTGAATGCCCTGACTTCATCATGATAATCTGTGCATATGACAACTTATCATATGTACCCCCACCAATGTGCAAATATTATATATCAATAAAAAGTAACATAATTTCAGGTAGTAATAAAGGCTATGAAATAAAGTGAAGCACATAAAGATGTGGGGGCAGATGCTTTTCTGGGTAGGGTAGCTAGGGAAGGCATCTACCAGAAAATGCTATTTGTGTGATCTGAGGAATCAAGCCATGGAGATTTCTGAGAGGAAATAGCATGTACTATTCTCTTCAGAGAAGAGCTAGAAGACCGTTATGTCTAGAGCTAAATGAGTGAGGGCAGAGAGGAAGGAGAGGAGGTGACTGGAGGCCAGGTCACGTAGTGAGAGATTTTGTGTGACAGCAGGTCTTGTGGGCATCGAGCTTGAAGGTCCTAGTGCTGGGAGAAGCACAGCCTCTAAGGGTGGGAATTGAGGGAGTAGAAGCCTTAGGGAGCTTCCACGACTGTCCCAGCAAGAATTAGGCTGGGGAGGTGGTGAGGAATTGTTGGACTTTGGCATCCATTTTGAAGATACTAAGTTGATCAGCATGAACAATAGAGTTTGAAGGATTGCTGCTGGGTGTGAAAGACGCAGATCAAGAGGTCCCTGGCTACTGGCCAGAGCAACTGCCAGGGTGTGATCTTCTGAGATGAGTAAACCTGGAAGGGGATCAAGTTTGGGAGAGAAAATCAAGAATTCTTTTTGGGGGAGGCGCTGGCCCCATGTACCCAGGGTGGTAGGTTCAAAGTGGGCCTGGCCAAACTGCAACAGAAAAAAAAAAAAAACCAAAAGAAATTCTCTTTTGGAGCTATTCTGTTTCTAAGGCTCTAAGGCATCTAGGAGCAGTGGGCACTGAGCATATTATAGGACTTGGGGGTGAGACTGGGGTCGCTGGGTTCCTGTGGCAGCAGTCAGCATTTACAAGCCATGATGGATGCAGTTAGAATCATTTTGGATGAAGATCTGAGGCCTAGGCTCTCTAAGAGCTACTGGTTGAGAGAAGGTTCTAATCAGCAGCCTGAGGAAGAGGGGTAATGGAGTAGGAGGAAAACCAGGAGTCTGCAGTGTCCGGAAAGTTCAGACAGCTTCCCTGTCCCCTTCTGTCTCACCGTTATCAACCCTGGTGCTGCCAAATACAGAATTATATCATTCTTTCTTTCCCACTGGTTTCTCACGGTGCTTCTCATCTTGCCCTGGGGTTGGGTTAGGGCTAACCTAGAACAAGCTTTGTGTGGACATGCAAGGATGGGATTAGCCAGAAGGCACCATCTCCAGGCTCCTTTCTTCCCAGCTACCTCTGCCCACATCCCTGGCCCTGCCTAGCTCCTCAGCCTCTCCTCACTGCCCACAAATCCCAACCTGTTAGTTCTTCTACTGAATGTTATCTTGGCTAATGATTATTGACCTTTATTATGCACCAGATAATAGCAAACATAGTCTTGGCCTTTATCTAGTTCTCTGATCTATACTGAGTCCATTTTTCCTCTAAAAGTAAATCAGGCTGCACCTGTCCTGTGTGCTCATCTTCCTCTCTCTTCAGCCAGTGGTGGAAAAGCACGGGTCTCCCATCTGCCTCTAGCAAGGCAGATATGTATCCTCTATAGGAAATTCCCTTCCATGCGTAGTAAATAATCTTCATGGTAAATTATGGCTCAAATGGATTTTTTTTTTTCTGAAGTAGCCTGGGCATGCCACGTCATATTTATATTGTTTCTATGCCACATGTTTGTATTGTTCAGTAATAAACAATAAACTATTGTTTACTGGGTACACTATAAATAACAGTGTTTATTAATAAACAATTTATTAATAAAATTTTAGATCATAATTATTTTTAAATCAATATTGAAAGCCATATTGTCTAATTTTATATCTATCATATCTACATACATATGGCTATAAATGTTTAGATATAATCTAGAATAGATGTAATTACTAATGAATCTGTATTTATATCTTCTGAAATATGCCAAGTAGAAATTTTATATTGAAATAAACTTTTCTACATTGCTCTTAGTTTTATTTAGTTATAATTTTCAGAATCATAGAACACTTCATTTTTGCTTTTGATGAATTCTCTCCCTAATCTCTCTTACTTTCTAATTCAATGAATTCAAACGCATATTCCACTGCAGGAGAAATAGATATATAAAATTAGCCATTTGGTTTTTTTTAAGTTAAATATTTTATAGAAACAAACCATTTTTATATAAAAGTAAGCTGTCTTTTAAAATTAATGTTTCAAATTTTAACAAGATATAAGATTGGTTTTCCACCATCAATTAGAATACATTTGAAGACTTTTACGGAAAAATATAATTTACATGGTAAAATCAATAGGCTTGATTGCAATTTTCAAAACATAAGGAATATAGGGTTCAAATACAATCTATGTATGTTTTAAGGCATTCGTATTTGTTATCTCATTTTCACTGCTCAATAACTCTAGGAGGAGGGCTGATATTATGATCCCTGTTTTATAGATTAAGACATTATGGCTGAGGGAGGTCACTGAAGGTCTGGGTGCTTGTGAGAAATGTCTGACCCTGTCATTCTGATTCCAAGTGTAGGTCTCCTTCCACTGCCCTGTGCTGCCATATATTTTCTGAGGTAAATTGTCTTTAAGCTATATCCCTGGCCTTGTGAAATAGCATAGGCTTCGGTAACAACATGTGCTCAGCTTTCATTTGGGCTTGCTGGACGCTTACAGAGCTGATTTAAGTCAGTGATCCCTGTGTACTTGGAGTAGGTCTGTGCAGTGCTGAGCTGGAGAGGAAACTGGTTCATCATCCTTTGTGTTTTGAAAATATCTTAAACACTTAAAAGCAGGGCTTTTTCCAACCCAACATGACAGTGTGGTACTCGGGTGAGAAGTGTGTGCCTCACTTCTGGAAGCCAAGCACATCAGAGAAGTGGCTCAGGTCTGGAAGACCAGGAGGGTTGGAGGCTGTGACTTCCAGGCACTCAGGGAGTTTGATAGCGGTGGGGACTTACCTCCCCTCTGCTCCAGGGCTGTAGATGAGACACTCATCTTCCTCATGTCTTGCTATCTAATTCAGGCACAGGGGGAGAAACAAAGGAGTTCTGTTCTCCTTTCCTCCTTAACCACCTGTCATCAGGGCTCATGAAGTAAAGAGTAAATGAAATGCTGTACTCTCAAAAATGGCTTTTAGTAGAAAGAGATCTGCAAGAATGTATAACCAATCGTTGACTTTAAGGTGGTGGGTCTCTTCATGAGGGTGACTTTGGGGATAAAGGGACACTTCCAATATACTTTTTGGCTTTGGTGCAATAAAAATGAATTACCTCTATAAATGTCAAAACAGTAAAAGAAACTTAAAAATCCCATGTAATCACTCTGAAAGAATGCAAAGACAAACAGGCCAACTCAGAGGAACGACTAATGCCTGGTTGAGGTAGATGCCAGGTATCCTCTTGGATCAGTGGACCATTTGTCTGTGCCTTTCAGGATAGCCAAGTGGGATGAGGCTCCCGGGTGGACCTTCCTGCTGTGTGCTCACCTTCCAGAGGGAGCCAGGAGGCCACAGCTGTCACTGTGAGCTCTGACGTGGATTTGGGTGGGTTCACGTCTTCACTATGGATTTTTTGATGAAATAGGTTAGAAAAGTAGGTAAGGGGAGAAATGTTTACTTACAAACAGGAGTTGAGATTTTTTTTCTTTAATCCCCTATAGTTTTTCAGGTAAGGATTATTTTTGGTATTTTAGAAAATATTATACTTCGGTGCTTGAGAAAAAAGTAACATTTCAAGTGGTTTAATAGTATCATCTAGAATAAAAACTTATAATAGTTGCATCTTATTAGACTATAGTAAGAAAATTATAAAAATAATAGTAAAAGCGTGGCCATTTATAATTGTGAATTTCTCTAGGTTTGACATTTTTCTCCTTTGCCTTTAACATAGATGTTTTTATATGTACAAAATAAAAGCTGTATTTAACATGAGAGAAACATGTACTAGAGACACACGTTGCCATTTGGATTTAATTTAACCTCTTTGTTCATTATTTTGTATGCTGACATTCTAAAGTTTGAGTAAGATTAATTTCCTTCAGACAAACCCAAAATACACATGGATTTGCTTGATTTTATTATATTGACTGTTTTCACTCAAAATTAAAGAAAGGAGCACCATTGCCAGCTAATAGCAAAAAGTTAAGTTGCATTTCAACACGTAACATAGTGAATAACAGGTAACAAAGAACTGACGATCAATCCTAAAAATAAAGTTGAAAGAATAGAAAAATTTGGCTTGCTTTTAATAGCCCTCTTTGTACTGTGGTTACACATTGTGTCAGATCCTTGAAGCTGCCCAATGTACGGTGATAGTCATTGTTTCCTGAGCCCCACATGGTGTGATGGGGGGAAACGATAATTAATATAACCGAAATTGTACAGTCATGAATAAATTAAGTTTTTTAAATGCCTATAATTTATATCATATTTTAAAGTAGTCATTTCTTTTTTTTCTTTATGTTTCAAATAACACAGTAGGAGTTTGAAACCCCCCCATTGTCAGATGACAGTGGTCTGTAAGACTTACGTTCACCATCCTTTCCTTTTCCTTGTGCTCAGTAATTAAAAATGGCTATGGGCGTTTTTCTTCCACTGAGATTTACCAACTGCTACAGCATTCAACATTTATAGAAGGATTTCTACACCTGCTTTTTAAAAAATGAAATAACCAAATATTACAACAGCTTGAACTATTTTCTTAAAAAAAAAAAGAATAAGTTTACCTCTAGGCCTCTGGTGTTCAGCAGATAGAAAGCGCTATCATTAGCCTACCATCCGTTTTAATTTGAAATCCTAAGAACAAAAGTCATTAATAAGTCCTTTGTCATGGATTTTAAAAAAGAAGACGCCTTTTTAGTATTTGTATGTCATCATGCCAGGCCTAGAAAATTAGGCTAATTTATTATTTAAAACACTGGTGGGATTCCTAATTGCATTCATCATTAGATATGACACGTTTAGAACTGAGAACCATATCCAGTGAGAATTTTCCAGTTTGAATTTTGAAATAAAAATATTTTTCAAGAGATCCCTAGCTATTGCCTGTTACCATGGCAACAGTCCTATTTGTCTGAGAGCTCTGTCCGCTGCCAATGAGAGAGAGAGCAACGTCAACTAAACATACGAATACATCAAAGACAAATTCATATGCTCAATCTGATCAGCTCAATTAATGTAAGAACAGAAGCTGAAGGGGGTTAAAAGAGGGCACCCATTCAGGAGAGATGAAGCCCCTTTTAGCAGAATATACATGCCGGCCTTTTGGGGGAGGAATTTAGCACACTGTCAAAAACATTATCAGAAAAAGAAAGTAGTAGGCCTCCTACACCTAACAGATATGAAGCTGTCAGACAAAGAATAGCACTATTCATTAAATGACACTTATTTTCTCCCACTTTACAAGAATACAGCGAACAAAACAAGCAGGGGAGCAGCTGAGAAAGACACTTTTTTCTTTTGCTAGTGATGACAGACATGCAGCAATTATGGTGATAACTAAGGAATACTAAACAAGAAGCCAGCCTCCATTCTGTTTATCACCTTAAATTTTATGTTACTAAATCTGCATGCAACTCCTATTTTATTTTATTATTTATGTCTGGGAAAAATTAGATGCCTTTGTCTTTAACGTGGAGCCTGGAGTTTGGTGTAGCATACCTCCAAACCCTGTGCCTTCTCTCACTTTCCTTGTTAAATGGCCACATCCAGTTGAAATGCTCTTGCAGTAAGGCATTTCCAAAGCACAACAAAACTGCCGTTATCCATGTGTGGTGTGTGTGGGCCTTGGGAGTCTAGGTTCATTACTGTTAAGGGAGAGGTGGGGTATATTGCTTTTGCAATTTTGTTTTTTGAAGAGAAAGAGCCAAAAGTTGTGTTAATGCCATCTTTGCTTCTGTGCTGTATTTTACGCAGGGAAATGTTTTCCAGTATGCCTGCATGTATGTTTAAAAGAGTTTTTCCCCCTTCAGAGAAGTTGTAGGTGGTGCGTAGTAGAAACTGGCTTGCAGGTTTCTAACAGGTGCGGGCAAGTCAGAGTTCCCCTGAGAGAGCTGCCTTTTAAGAGTCTTATGCTTAAACCATGATGATCTGATTTAAGGACTATTATCAATAGTCCGCGGCTTGTATCTGATGATGGTGGGCTGATTGATACTGACTCTGTAGCCGTGTGCTCCATAATGTGCTGTCAGGAAATGCTGACAGATGCAATGAAAGAACAATAAACGTGGGGCAGCTGTAATGTGAAGGTCCAGCCGGGCTGTATGGAAACTGATAGCTGGGATATTGGCTCCTGTGTTACCATATACACCAGTCCCTTTGAGAGTTTAGCTGGTGAGTGAATTAAAATGGTCTCCTGATACCCAGGGGTGGAGGGGGCGAGGGGAATTTTCATTTAAGAACTTGCCAACTTTGCCAAAACATTGCTTTATAAGAACAGAGCCAAGATTTAAAAAAAAAAAAATTCTCTTACTCAAAAATCTAGGCATGTCTGACACATCTGAGAAAGTATTTCTTAAAAATCAATACACAAAAAGAGCACTGTATCCACTCTTTATGATACTTAATCCATTTGTATAAAATTACAAAAGGAGACATTTTATTCCTGCTTTAAACGTATGGTATTTAATGCTATTATTAAAAAAAATTCCTCATCTTCAACTTGGTACATGAATATAACTGGCATTTTGCCAGTGCAGGCTTTTAACAAATAACTCAAATGAGAAGTCAATTTATTCATATTAAGCCATAAAAGTTACCCTTTTCTCCCTAGTCTTAAAATATAGCTCTGAGAGAAGTTAGATTGGATTATAGCCTAATACTTTATCATGCCTTTTCTTGCTTACATGTTATTTTACAGATACCTTCTGTGTTCTTAAGCACCACTTAATAAATATTAGTATTTAAAGAAATAGTCAACACTCCAAGACTGGTATCTCAAAGTAGAATCCTGATAGATTTTAACAAATTATTTCTTCCAAAAAGTGAAATCATTATTTATTGTAATATCTTCAGGGACAAACACAGACCTTACACTTGACCTTAATTGTTTAGAAAATGTAGGATATAAGGGTATTTTTACTATATTTTACTTTATTTTGATCCCCCTGTGGTATCTGCGTGTATTGGTGTGAATTAAGGCTGCATTGATCATTTTGATTCTTGTCCTTCAGGGAGGAAAAGAAAATGCATCTTCCTTATTTACAAAGTTACCTAAAATGTCTGGGGAAACCCTGGAGAATCTAATTTGACTTAAAAAGAGTTTGTAAAAATAATTTGATCAGGTACATTTAATGTTTTGTTTCAAAGCTTTTCATGGTATTAATTTGCCACAATTAAAATGAAATTCAAAAACAAATTTCTAGAATAAAAACGTTCGTGTCAGATTTGAAAGATGTTATCTCCTGAGTTTACTCAAAGAATATTCTAAGCAGCACATTGACAAAACATGTCTACAACTGTAATTGTGTAAATTCAGGAGAACGACTTTCTTACACCATGTTATTGACATAACAGATTGAGTCATCATTATTGTCTGATATGCAAAGGTCTAGTTTAGAAGTCTTCTCTGGATCCTTTTTAGCACGCAAAATATTGACACAATGGACTGTAATGGCTCCTTGGGAACCATTAGGGTCTGTCACGTCAGGGCCCGCTCAGTCACGTCTCAGCAGGTAGTGGACAGACTCTCGATGTGATAGATCACAAGTCCAAAGGAGTAATTACCAAGCAATTCATGCTTGGGAATTTCATAATTTATAATTTACTAAAATTAGAACATATTATCACCAATGTGAATTTTAAATAGTGTCTTAATTATATTCTATTAGTAATAAACATTCTATACACACACAAGTATATCATAAACTAGATAAACAAAACAGCTCACAGTAGTTATTTACACTTTTCCCTGTCTAGGAACTTGAGAGGTCCACACTGATTGTTATGAATATTCATAAAAAGAAATCCATTCACAGCCTTATCTTAGATGCCAGGAGTCAGCCTGGAGCGAGTTTTTACTGTCCACAGCATACACCTTTGCAAGCAGATGTGCCTCACGGAGCGGGTGACGCTGCCTCTGACAGGCAGAGCTCTGGTGGGTGCCCTTGTAATTAGATCTTTTGTGTGGTCTGGTTAGGTAAGGCAGAACTTGAGGTTTCACTAACGGAATCTTTTCAAAAGAAACCTCATTTACCCCAAAGTTTAGGTGGTCTATCAAATAAAGAAATAGAAACAAAACCTGAAAAGAAAAATCCCCTGATAGTTTGTATTATCTGCAGCAGGAAAGATGAAGTAAATGACGTGGGATTGGCTCCTCATGCTTTTTCTACATGTATGAACAGTTTTTATCATGTCGATATTAAAGACAAATAGAAATTATATTATACAATGTGGCAAGCCATTAGCTTTTCATAAAAAGAAATTTTACCTACAGTGAAAAGCTTTGATCTTGGAGACTTTCTAAAAAGCTTTTTGAGTTTGATTTTGGGTGGTGTTAGTTTGTTATTTGGTGTGAGTGTCAGTATCTTTGCATAGAAATTATGTCAGGTAGTTTTACTATCTGCATGGCAGTATGAGACCTTTAAATAATGTCCCTTTGAATTTCCCTTTCAAAAAAATGTAAATTCAGCTTATTCTTCAAGGCCTTAATGAGCCTCAATTCTAACCACATCATATGTAAGAAAACCTGGTTTTCTAACTTTTATTAGTCACAGATCCTTTTCCCGTGTTGTTTTGTGTTCTCAGGTTACAAGCAACACTGTAAGCTTTAAAGAAAACAAAAATTTAAAACAAAACAAAGCAACTGCTTTGAACTTACAAACTCATTTTGACCTAGAAAATTCCCTTTCCTCTTATGTTTAGCACTCGTAGAGAATTAGAGTAGACCAACGCACAATTTCTGCTACTAAAAAATGCAATGTCTTAAACTTTTGCACACTGGAGGTCACCCTTGCTATTTTCTACAATTTTACAAAAGAAAAGTAGACCCTGTGTGCTTTTAATATGCACTACGATTTTTGTGATATTTTGGTATAAATACATGGATGTTATGTCTTCCATGTATAGTCAGTCATATTAAGTGCAATTAAGGAACCCATCATGAAAATCTTATGGTTGTCTGATTTTTCTGATGAAATAAGCAAATGACAAGAAGCTTTTCAAAATGAACCTAGAAGCTTTCATTATGTATCATATATAATGGATTTTGAAAATCCTTCCAAATTATGATAACGGAATTCTAGAGTAGAGCCCATGTTCAATAATTTGTCAGATATATGTTTATCACATCATTCTTAGGGATAACTTCACCCTACTTAACACTTGTGACTGTTGTAGATAAAATTACTTCTCTAGTAATTTAGTAATTTTATTTTCAATTTATTGTGGTATGCTAAATAGTTGACCATGTTCTATTGTGACATTACTTTCATATTTTTATGTCCATTTGAAACAAAATATGATGACATGATTTTACTAGCAATAAAACTTTATTATTTTTAAAATCTACTCATAAACAAGAGTATATACATAGAACTGAAATTATTAGACTCATTAATAAGAACTGTTGTTTTGGCTACTATCAAAATGACAAAACATAAAACTGAGGAATAAAATGTGTAGCCTACATGTTGAAACCATTCAGAATAGGAGCCAAGGGTAGATAAAGGAAAAGTGTCTGATTTTCTTTCAGTAGAAGAACAGTCTGAAAATGTGAGGGTTCCTCATCCAGATGCTGTGACAAGTGCAAAGTGGAGTTCTGGGTGACCCTCATCACAAACAGGAAAGGGGAGTAACAAGAGATGCCAAGATAAAAACAAATATCCTTTAGTTTCTAGAAGACGGTGGAGCAAGACTATGAATTTCTCCCAGTGCAGGTTAACTTAGTGCAATTTTCTTTCTCATGATTATTTCACAGCACTTTTCAATCTTTCATTAAAAACATTCTTATGTACATTTTCATAAATGTTTATCATACACTGGCACAAACGTCAGAGGTCAGAAGTGAGTTAAAATGTGGGGAGATGCTTTAGCAGAGTCATATGAGGCAACAAGATGAAGGTGGCAGAGGGCACACCATGACATTCCCCAGCTAAACAGAAGCCTGAAGGTGTCCAAGGATATTCACCCACTAACAGAGCAACTTAACCCCTCTCTGCTGTTTAGACCAACTCCATCCATTCTTCTTGTCCTTCTCTGTTTAGGATTTATTGGAGGGAATTGATGAGCTATATAGGATGCAAATGGCTAATTTTTAGCATCTCCTTTTCTAATATTCCCTTCAGAGACATTGCCAGTGTTAGATGTGCCTAAACCCCTCCTTTTCCATCCAGTCACTTGTCTCTTGTTGAAGGCTCAGTGCTGAGTGTCTCCACTGAGCCTTTCCCAGACCCGGTGCACTCACAGATTTCCCTCCTTCCCAAACAGGACAGCACTGAGTGTGTCCCTCATTTTGAATTTAACATGTGTATCTGTGCATTTTAAACCAGAAACTGTGTGTCTGACTTTTTTATAAGCCAGTGAGTTTGTGTATCCAATTGCTGCGAGTACCATCTCTTTTATCCTGTAGTCCACCCTGCCCTGGGCAGAAAGGCTAGACAAGCAGCTGGAAGTAATCTCTCCCTCCTCTGAACTCTCATCACACCTCCTTCACACCAACTTCTGTGAAGCTTATCACTTCAAACTCTGTATTGTAGTTATTTGAGCATGTGTTTTATCTCTTTGGCTAAAATGAGAATTCCTTGGGAGCAAAACCATGTCTTAAGCATTTTTCTATACTGCACCGTCATCACCACAACAACTATACTGAGCACCATGTTTCCGACTACATATCTTAGCAATTTAACTAGCATTTATTGAATGCTTTGGTGCAGAACTCTCTACACCATCTGAAGATGATACAACACCACCACATTGAAGTGTACAATAAGGTGGGTGAGAGAGAAATGGATCTAAGTAATACCAGAGAAAGACCAGAGCCCAGTGGGTAGACGGAGTGCTAAGTTGTTACTGGGAATGGAAGTGGCCAGTTCCAAGCTTCCATTGGACATTTTTCAATGTAGTAGTGTATATCACCTTTAAATCTGGTTCCACTGGTATGGTCTATGACTAAGATTTACCCCTCTGGGCATAGGGAAAAGAGCCTGAATGTAAAGGATTTTTCACTCAATCCCATCCCACCAAAAAGAGCAATGGCTGCAAGACCGCAAAAGCTTGAGCACCAAACTGGATCTCAGGCCAAATGGAAGGAGACACCACATGCAACCAGCTCCCATATATTTGCCGAATAAAACAATAAATCCAGGTACTCGCTATGATATTTTTTGACTAAACAAATCACAATCAAATATCCCATCTTAAAATGCAAGCATTCTTTTTCTTCACCAGGGAACTTCAGGCTTCATATGTAGAAAATCCTGTATCCAGAGTCTCTTCCATTTGTGTTTAAATTTCTCTGCATGAATGCAGGTAGTATTATGCTTTAAACATTTTCATAATAAATTTCATTTCCTTCTGGAATTTCACTATTTTTCCTTTACTTTCAGCCCAGTAACTTGAGTGGCTGTTTGATCTTTTAAACCAATACTGGATTCAAAACTCCTCGAGAGAAGAGCCTATATCTAATTGTTCTATCTCTTCCCTAAGTAGAAACATTTGATAATTGTTTGTTGAATTTAATTTTATTTTCCCTGGACTAATACCTGGATGTGTCTGTGTTGCACTGATGCTGAAAGATTTTTGTATAGAAAAATTCTTCAAAATCTCCATTCATTGCACCCTCAAATAATTAAATCATTATTTATCTGCATTAAAAAGACTCATGATCTGGGCAGTGCCTGTGGCTCAACGTAGTGGGGCACCAGTCCCATATGCCAGAGGTGGCAGGTTCAAACCCAGCCCTGGCCAAAAAAAAAAAAACCACTCATGATCTTTGATACTATAAATCTTTTGGTCTACCAATATTAATTTTATTCTTAGTAGTTTACTAAATGTGTGACTCCATATCATTAAATATTTAAAATCATTAAATATTTCCTGGAAATGTGATTTCCAAATAGCACTATTTGAACTAAAAAGGATGGGGGGGGGAAGAATGGTCCTCCCTTCAATGTTACCATCTTTGGCAGAGAAAATATTTTAAGATAATGAAAATATACTACAGCATACAGTAAATACCAATTGCAAAGGATTTTATAAGGATTCAGTAGAAGGCAGTCTCTCCTTTGCAAGTGGAGTAGGTATAGTCTGATCTGGGAAGAAGTAGAACTTGACCTGGAATTTGGAGGATAAAATTTATCCACCTGGATGAGAATTTACATGGATGGTTGCTAGTATATAGAGCAATTAATGGAAGCAAAAGTCCAAAAGCTAAATTAAAAAAAAAAGGCATGCACATGGCATTTTGGGAGACCAAGAACAAACCATTTGGGTGAAATAGATAGATAAAAACAAAGCTGGAAAGACAGATTAGAACCAGGTCACGGTACACCTTATATCCACAGAAAGGAATACTCTCTTCATTCCTTGGGCCTTGGGAAAAGTGATAAGGTAATTTCTGAAATTTGAGTTATAAAACCCTAACAGTTGAAGGACCATCATGTGTCAGAGGGTGACAGAAGCTTAGCTGCCTGTTATGTTTGGAAGCCAAAACTAAAGTGAGAAGAAGAGCAAGGAGACTGATGTGGTCTGTCAGGCACACAAAAGAAATGGTGTGGTTGGAAATATGCAGTACTTCCAATGAAGTATCTTTTATAATTCTCTTCACTTTTAAAATCCACAATCTTCAGCCCTACCTTATATTTTATGAAAAGAAGGAAGAGTTGGCTTAGAGAAGTTTGCAGACAATCCACCTGAGATATGAGTGACAAGATGTCATGTCAAATTCTTCATCAGAACCATGAGGGAGTGAGTAGTAGACATGGGCACATGTCAGAATCCCCTGCTGGGTTTTCACATGAAACCCAAGGACGCCTGTGATTTGCTGGATTCAGAATGTCTAGGAAGGAAGCCTGGTATCTCTGTTTGTAATCAGCTCTAGAGAGGATTTGGAAACACTAAAATTTGAAAACTATGACTATGATGTAGACACTCTGTTATGTTTTAATTATTTATTGTAATTAATCACACGAACAAATTATGGAAAGGAGCGATGGCTACAATACTCACACTTAAAGACTGATAACACTTCTTAATGACATCTTTGATGATTTTCCTTTACTATGTCTCTATTTTCTCAAAATGATCCCATAAGGACTGTTGAGAAGGAAATAGTTTATATGAGTAACTGTACAAAGTTTAACTGAGGGCTTAGTAAGAGCAATTATAGAATTTAATAGTAGTTCTAACTATCAGGCCAGAATTCCTCAGATCCTGTGAAAGTTAAATATGTCATATTCATCAAAGTTATCATAGGAAATTTCCCCTATATGAAAAAAAGTTAGTGTTACTTCCATAAATTTTTAATGCAGTGCCATAATTTCTTATCGCATCCCACCAAAAAAATGGTTGTCATTACTCTAAATCATTTTGTCAATTTTTAAATGATAAGGCTTTATCAAAACTAAAGAAGCACTTTTCTAATATATTATCTTCTGAATTCAGGATTTTATAGTTATAATGGTATATGTATTGTTCTGGACAACTCTAAAAAGGTAATAAAATGCAGATATATTCCTGATTTTTAGAATTAGTGATATAATTATTTTTCTAGAAAATAAGCTCTCAAATTGGATCTCACATTCCCCCATTTTATCTCTAAATATAAGTCAGCATATGTAAAATTAGTCGTGTGGCCATATAGCCTACTATGTGTGTATATATACCAGGGGATCAAAAAAAGTATACATATTTTAACAGCTGTTATCTAATGTATTACTTTTAGAAGTTGAATTGACAAATGGGGGCAGAGCAAGTCAAACTCTCATGCTTTGTCGATGATGTGATCTTATACTTAGAGAACCCCAGAGATTCAACCACAAGACTCCTGGATGTAATCAAGAAATACTGTAGTATTTAAGGGTACAAAATCAATGTTGACAAATCAGTAGCCTTTGTATATGCCAATAACAGACAAGTTGAGAAACTAACTGGAGACACAATTCCCTTTGTAGTAGCTTCAAAGAAAATGAAATACCTAGGAATATGCCTACCAAAAGAGGTGAAGGATCTTTGCAAAAAGTATTATGAAATCCTAAGAAAAGAAATAGCAGAAGACATTAACAAATGGGGCAGCGCCTGTGGCTCAAAGGAGGTGAGTCCTGGCCCTGGCCAAAAACTGAAAAAAACAAAAACAAACAAACAAAAACAACTTGTGGTAAATCAGCACAATGAAATATTACTTAGTGATAGAAATAAATGAGCTTTTTTTTAAAAAAAAAAAAAAAAAAAAACATTAACAAATGGAGGAACATACCATACTCATGGTTGAGAAGAATCAACATTGTTAAAAATGTCTATACTTCACAAAGCAATTACACATTCAATACAATCCTTATTAAAAATATCAACATCACACTTTTAAGATTTGGAAAAAATAGTTCTTCATTTCATATGGAACCAGAAAAAAGCTCATATAGCTGAGGCAATTCTTAGTAATAAATAGAAAACCAGAAGCATTACCCTACCAGACTTTAGACTATATTGTAAGTCCACAGTGATCAAAATAGCATAGTATTGGCACAGAAATAGAAACATAGACATTTGCAATTGAATAGAAAAACCAAGAGAGGAAACCAGTGTCTACTTGCCATCTGATCTTTGATAAACCAAACAAAAGCATACACTGGAGAAAAGAATCCCTATTCAATAAATGGTGCTGGGAGAACTGGACAACCACATGAAAAAGATTGAAACAGGACCCGCACTGTTCACCACTTACAAAAATTGATTCAAGATGAATAAAAGATTTAAATCTAGGGAAAGAAATGACTAAAATCCTAGAAGAGAGTACAGAAAAAACTCTTGAAATTGTCAGCCTGGGGAAAGATTTTATGAAGAAGACTTCTGTGGCAATTGTAATAACAAAAATTAACAAATGGGACTTAATTAAACGCAAAAGTTTCTGTGCAACTAAGGACACAACAATCAAAGCATATAGACAACCTTCAGAATGGGAAAGATATTTGCATTTTATGAATGAGACAAAGGCATGATAACTAGGATCTTGAGAGAACTCATCTATCACCGGGCAAGAGACATGAACAGAAGCTTCTCTGAGGAAGACAGATGGATGGCCAACAAACACATGAAAAATTGCTCATCGTCCCTAATCATCAGAGAAATGCAAATCAAACCCACCCTGAGATATCACCTAAACCGAGTAAGATTAGCTCACATCACCAAATCCCAAAGTTGCAGATACTGGTGCAGATGTGGAGAGAATGGAACATTGTTACAGTGTTGGTGGGGCTCCAAATATAGCCTCTTTGGAAAGAAGTATGGCGAATTCTCAAAGAACTCAAATGAGACCTCCCATTTGATCCTGCAATCCCACTACTAGGCATCTACTCAGAAGAAAAAAAGATCATCTTATAATAAGGACATATGCAGTAGATTGTTTATTGTAGCTCAATTTACAATTGTGAAGAATGGAAGCAACCTAAACACCCCTCAATTCAGGAATGGATTAACAAGCTGTGGTATACGCATGCCATGGAATACTATTCAGCCATAAAAAAGATGGTGACTTCACATCTTTTGTATTAACCTAGATGAAGTTGAAGCATATTCTTCTCAGTAAAGTATCACAAGAATGGAAAAGCAAGTATCCAATGTACTCAATACTAATAAGAAGCCCATAGATCATCTAATTCGTGCCCACATAGGAGAAGAACTCACTTCAATTCAAGTTGGGGGAGGGGGGAAAGGGAAGGGGGGTTGGGGTGCTCCTACTGAATGGGCACAATGTAGAGGTATATGACACATATACCATATGGGTGCAGGACATAGCTACAAGACAGACTCTACCTAAAAAATTCAAATGTTATAATTTGGTTATTGGTACCCTCACATTAACCTGAAATTAAAAAAAGAAGTTGAATTGAATTCTGGTAACAATGTGTAGTATGACATTCGCTCAAAAGATGGTGTTAATCAAATGAATGCTAGTGTCACCATGCAAAAGGCATGACAGTCAGAGAAAAGGGCAGAAGCACAGTAGGAGCACTTGCATAGTTACACATTAGCTCTGTTTCTGGCATCATCTGAATCTCTTGATGTCTTCGCATCCTTCTATCTGGAACTTGCATAATCACCCTTTACATTCACAGCTTCGTTACTGGGTCTCTCCGAAGATAGTCATGAAAACAAATTTTAATTGAGTTTGGCATGTCAAAAGCCGTTCCTGGGTTTTATGTTTGATGTATCACGCCACATTTCCAATGACTAGAAACGGCCTCTCTGCATGTTTATTACACATCCTCAGTTAGTGGGATTTTGTTACACAGTCGCCTTATTATTTTTTACACCTGCACTTTGATACCACAGTGTTTCATTGTCAATTGACGTAATGGATCAGAAGTGGCACAGCTAATGAGCACACTATTGCCTTTAGTTCATTTTACACCATGAAACCCTACCAGGGAATAGGCTGTAAAAACTGGGGGATGGGTTCTGACATTTTGTAAATGTCATGTGCCAATCCTATGTTGTGATGGCCATGAAACGCTGCATTCTGATGGTGTCACAGTCACATGGGCCGTTTTCAGTAGTGGGTAGTGGGGACTAGACAACAGTGTGTGTGTTTGCGTGTGTGTGTCTGAGAAAGAGAGAGAGGAAGAGAATGAGAAAGAAAGATTTTTTTTGTTTTCCAAGTTAACTGTAAGTCTTTTGGCTTGTATACATGAGCCAGGAAAGATTGGTTATCATTCTGTAAATATAAATTGGAGACAAAATTTTAGTGACAAAGCAAAAAAAAAAAATAGTGATATGAAAACTTAATTTCTACTTTTCTGTTGTTAAACGCAAAGAATATCTTTCTTTTAGAACAAGAGTAATTAGGATCTTTTCTGTTTCCATAAATTGAAATTGGAATTTGATTGGAAGAAAAAAATAGTCGGGGCATATTATATAAACTTGACATAATTTAAAGGTATATTTAAAAAACTTGTTCATGTTATGAGATGTTAACAGCTTAGTCAGTTATTTTTTAGTCCATGAAGGTCTGGATTTTATGAATAAAGGAAATTGTATTATCAATTTCAGACTGACAAATGTATTTCCATTTTATTGCTTTTAAGGGTTTTTGGACAATCCTTTTGTGTTGATTGTAGAATTACGACCTCAGAATATAGCAGCACACAATGGGCTAGGTACTTCCAGTTCTGAATTGTTATTTTTAAACTGGTTAATTTAATATTCAAATATACTTAGTTTAAAATTTAAAATGCCTTTCCTTTGAGCCCAATTATGTATGTCTGTGTGTTTACTATTGTCAGCAAGGTCCTTGAATGGCTCCCTTGGGCCAGAAAGCCAAGAGAGGGCCAAAAGGGGAAGTGTTTTTATAGGAAGACTGAGGCTGTGAAATGGTGGTAAAGAGGGGACACCAACAATGAGACTCAGCAAGTCTTCAGGTGCGGCGCATTTTTACTGGAAGCATTTGTCAACGAGGTCAGTATCTTCCTCTTCTTTAGTTGACATGGGTCCCCCCCTGCCCAGCCGCCCGACATTATTCCCTCTCTTATGGGGCTGAAAGCAGGAGCAACACTACCCTGCAATTACACAACGTCTCGTCATCCTCAGGACACCTCCACTGCAGCAACCCTGCCATGCACTCAGCCGCAGAGAGGCAGGCATTGTTTTTTCTATTTCAGAGAAATGACTTGTCTTTGTCTCATGTGCCCTGTAGGTGGCAGAGCCAGCAGTGTCTCACGACCTCTCTCATTTCTAGCCCAGATTCCTTCCACCACATCAAGTATTTGCTGGATCTATGTATTCAGATTTCTTTCCATGCTGTAGATTTTTATGTAAACTTAGCAATTTATAATACGAAGCAAAGGTCGGGTTTACTTGTATTCAATGTTTTCTATGCCAAATAGATGTATAGTGTCCAGGCTTTGGTTTTTGGGCATGATCTAATTTTGAATGTGATATTTAATGATTATCGTTCAGAGGCTATAAGTGAAAAATCAATTGCTTTCTAAAATGATGATGCCATTAGGCTACAACCTTTGTATCAAGTTTCCTTTTCTCCTAGGGAGGACCTGCTTACTGCTTTTACTAACTATATTAAAATTGTGGAATCTAGTGGAAAGGACATTAGGAATGGGTGTTTTAGTTGTGACAACTCCTTTAACTTGTCAACTTGAATTTGAAGACCCCAACTCTTTTTTATAATGAAATAAATACATATTTGTAATTTTTAAAATTTTCCACTCCAAAATTTAAAGTCAACTTTCTGTGAAAATGTTGCTGAAAAAGCCATGATGGGGGAAACGCTGGAACTATGGTGACTGATAAAATCTGAGATTAGAACTAGAAACATTTCAGTCTATTTGTCTATCTTTCAATAGAGAAGTAGTTTGTTTCTTTTTCACCCAATTCTGGGTTTAGGATTCCTAATTTCATATTTTAAATTTAGGATTATATGTTACTTTTGACATACTCTTGAAAAAAGTCTTAAGATAGATGGGAAGATTTATAAAATTCCTTTTTTAAGCCAAAATTATATTTCTGTTAAAACTAAATATCAACTATAAACACTTAGAGATTTCGTGTGGTGAAAGGTGGGCCCTAGTTGTTGTTCTTCTTCCTTCTCGTAGAGTATGAGCAAGTATGTGTGTACACAACTGTGTAAACAAAATTCTGTGTTAGTTGGACTTTTGAGTAATTTTAACTTTGTGTTAAAACGTTTCATGTGAATGTCTTTCTTCAAAAGCAAGAATAATATTGGTTTTCCTTTTAACTAAAGAAATGTATTTTTTACCTGACAGACAGACCTTGCTGTTGCTCTGTCATATGAAAATAATTGTAACTTATAACATTCATTTCCTTTAAATGAAGGAGGCAACAATTTGGAAATATCTTTTTCACATGAAAGCTGAAAATATGAACTTTGGGGGGGCAGTATTGTTATAAATAATCTGCCTTAACTATTAACTGTAAATATGTTGTTCAAGAAGTGCCATGACTAGACAACCCATTAAATTTTCTTTGTTTAAAACTATCCAGTCCTGTTGTTGGGTAAGACAATTTATTCATACAATCATATAAAAATCATATTTAATAAAGAAAAATCCAAGGCAATGAGAAAAAAATGTCTTTATCCATAAGCAACCAGATGAGAAATGGATTTTTATTCAGTCAGATCCTTTTAGTCAATGAAACAGCATTTTCATGCACATTGCACTCAAGTGATAATTAATATAGTCTAATTCAGGACGTGATGCTCGAATTGATGTACTGTCATCAATACCCCGTGTTAAAATCAAACCTTGACAGGGGTTTAACACCCTGGAACAGGTCATCATATGATTATACTCTTTGCCTCTCAGTATTTGTCTTCAACCAAGCAAAGTATTACAAGATGGGGTAAGGAAAAAAAAGGGAAATAATTACAAATGAAGAGTGACGCGGGCTGTGAATAGAACATATGTTAGGCTCGGCAGAGGCATCAGTGAATTATATCATTTCATGATGAAGCGGCACTGGGGCTGAACGGGCCTATTTTAAACCTTGATGTATTTTATCTCTACTGTATTTGGACTGTCATCTTTGGAGAAAGACTTGGTATAATTGAGAGTCAACTCCAATCTGCATGACTCGAGCATGAAGTGGGGGCCAGATGAGCTCTGCTATGGAGGCTAGGGAAGCTTCTAATAAGAAAAAATGAATAATCACCTTCTATGCCTTACAGGTACAAATACATTCCGTGAATACAGTTTTCATAGTGATGGTTTCCAAATGTCATTCCAAATGCAAAGTTAAGGAAGAGTTCTAATAATTCAGATATTCAAGGGAAGGGGACCAGATCATTTGAACGCTCATTTTAGGGAGTTAGAACCAAAGCCTGTTTTATGTTAGACTTTCCCTGTGAAAATCTATTAGATGTAATCAGCATAATTTGGTCATAATGTGTTTTCATTATGTTTGATTTTATTTGGCTATTTCACAAAAATCCTTGGAATTGTTGCATATATTAAGCTAAATGCCCTCTAATACCCCCTCACCTGCCCCATTTGCTCTTGATAATTTCTGCCAAAAGAAATCAGTCCCTTCTCTGAATACTTAAAGCCCTTCACCCCACAATCAAGCTCCATGTTTCATGGTGTTTTCCGTTTTAACACTTGTGTACAGGGTTTATCTCCTTGGGTAAGTTACAAGCTCCTAAAGGTCTCAAGCCCCAGTTCACCCTTGCATCTACCACAATGCTGGGTGCACTGCCTGAGGTAACGGGTGGGTGCAATGTGTGTTAGAAGAGTGAAGAGTTTGGGTCTACGGGTATATGTGATATACACAGTATCTATTAAGTTTGAGGATAGTTCAGAAGTTTTACATGCATTCCTTTCCAACCAACCTATCAACATTGGTTTGAAAAATTGTGAACCCTCTGTCTCACACTAGGATTGGGGCTGTGACTCTAGGGATAAAATGAAGCAGGGGCAGTTACTACTCATATCTATATAAAATTGACATTCTTTTTCCTTCTGTTCATAAATTCTCTTTCTAACTAACTGGAAATTCAGTAGGAAGTAGCATTAACTCAATCTCAAATTCATAAGGGAGTGATTCAAAGGTGGGACAGGCTGTAGGAAACTGTTAGTGGTAAAGATGGTCAGCAAAACTCTGTAATTCAGCAGGAGGTCTAGCCACACATGCTTCCCATACGGTTCCTTTCATCTACCTACTAATCCCCTATGAAGAGTAAAACCTGTCCACACAGAAGACCAAGGACCTTGGGCTCCCTGCACAGGCCACTGGATCCGTCAAGGGAGAGAGCACTGGTATCATCTCCCCCTTCACATAGTCCCCTACTGTCTCCTTTCCTTTCCCTCATCCCTCTAAGATGGGCTACCTGGCAATTGTTTATTTGCCTATAATAATGGATAAGTTGCTCCTTTAGCCAAAGTCTTGCAAGAACATTTAGAAAGTTCAGAAGTTCTTCTGAAATACTTAGGCATAATTTCATTTAGCCGTGAGTGGCCTTGAGCTTCCTAAACACTAGCAAATGCAAGCAGGTCTTGCTGTTCTTTTCAGATTTGGGGAGGTTTTATATAAACTTTAATATGATTGCTTACTGTTTCCTGTTGCAGAATAGTGCATGTCTAGCAAGAGTATATGTTGTGCTCATTACTTTCAAAATATAACTGAAATCTATTACCATCTAATTTTGACAACTTCACTACCTAATATTTAATTTCCTCAGAATTTTGATATTCAATAAATTAAGTAAGGTATATTCAATGGAATAATTGACTAAGGTCAAATAATTTAAAAATCTGTGTAATTTTGGAGCTATTTATCATTTCCTAGGAAATGCCTTATAAAAATGAATAACTAGATTTTCTTACCATTTCAACAAGATTTTAATCAAGGTTGTATATATATATATACATACACATACCGTTTGTTAAGATTAAAATCAGAACCAGGAGCGCCTGGCCTGGCGAGTGCGACGCGCATCTATGTGGGACTTACGTGCTCTCCATTTAGGAAGGAAAGTGCTGACTGGAAGGACGCCAGGGAGTTTCTGCAGTTTCATCGTTTGACGGCTTTGTTACTGTTTTCTTTTTCATCTCCTCTCTCAAGTCTCATTGGTGTTGGTTTCTGTCCCCTGTGGGTTAGAAGAAAGTGAGGAGGGGCCTGAACCTACAGAGATGCCAAAATCACATTCCTTTGAGTATTTTTTAGCTTTCAAATCCATGATCCGTCTCCTTCCAAAAAGTCTCTGCAGGGGAATTCCTCCCAGTATGTTCAGCTTGTGTTTGAGCAGCTGCAGGTGGTCAGTTGTGGTGATGATGTAAAAATGTCTCACCACAGAGAACTGTTTAGGATGAGCCAACTTTTCCTTTATTATCAGCTAAGAAGATAAGTAACCAAGGAGGCAACCCCAAAGCTCCCAGTGTGGGTGAGCAGGAAGCAGGTAACTCACAACTTTCTCTTCTGCATAGGGCACGTCAGCTCTGAAGCAAGGGCTTCACTTTTGTGTGGTTCCGTTCCGTTTCCAATTTTTTTCATACTTAATAAGTCAAATTCCATGCAATTTAAACTATAAAATTTCCAAAAGACTGGGCACAGGCAGGACAGCTATGGAGTCCATCTTAGACTGGACCTGGATCCATGTCAATCCTTCTTGTTTTGGGGTGTGTGGAGCATCACTTAAGTCATGACCATTACATCGTTCGAATCGGTGAATTCTACCGTCCCTCATAATTTGAAGTTCCTAATGTGAATTTTATTTTAATGCTTAAAAGTTTAATACTGAAGGCAGAGATACAGTGCTAATAATAGTTATAAAAGTTTAAATAGCTTTGGGGAGCTTAAATAAAAGCATGAAATGTATTAGAACAAGGAGCAGCATGTCAAAATTTGTGAGTTCCTTTGCTAGAGCCATTAACTATTTCAGTTTCTTTTAGTAAAAATTGAATATTTTTATTTGTTTCTCAACTGGAAAATGGGGTACATACATAAAAAAAACTTTAGTTGTTTTAACAATTGACCAAAATTATTAAAAACAGACAATTGTGAGCAAATTCGTATGTACATGTATATGCATAAAATTTTCCTAAGATACTTCATAAAATATTGCAAATGAGTAATCATATTACTAAAAATTTAAGTGACAAATGGTAAGAAGATCTAGTACACGTATCTCACCTAATAAAATATTTTAGACATATTTCTCTCTGAAATAAGAGAAGTTGTTTCTCTCTTAGAATAGATATATTATGAGATGAGAATATTTAATACATGCAGATTTCAAAATAATTTGAGTCTTAAGATGAAAGACGTCACAGACTAAGGTTGTATAATCCCTACATTCTTTTGTAAAGGTCAAAATTCAAAAGCTAAAAAGTACTTAAAAGAATGTGATTGTGGCATCTCTGTAGGTTCAGACCCCACTTCACTTTCTTCTAATGCACAAAGGACAAAAAGCAACACGAATGAGACGTGAGAAAGGAGATGAAAGAAAAGGCAATAACAAAGCCGTCAAACAGGCAAACTGCAGACACTCCCAGGCGCTTTCCTTCCTAAATGGAGAGCACGTAATTCCCACCCAGATGAGCATCGCACTCGTGATTCCAGGCGCTCCTGGTTCTGGTGCGTCCTGAAGAGATGAGCAGTTCCAGCAGTCTTCTAAGTCTTGTATTTTTATCACAGCTGCACTATGGAAGGAAGAAACCGAGGACATTAGTAAATTGTCTAAGTCCCCTGCTGAAGTCAATGGCATTCATGTGACCCCCGGAGTAGATGGTTCTTAACACCTGCCACTCAATGCAGGTGTTATTTTCAGCCACAGCCATAGGTGAAATTAATAGTATGAGTGATATGTATTGAAATGTTTCCTTTATCAAACTTTGAGTATATAATCATGCTGATAAACACAATAAATAATAAAATAAATATTTCAGTGTCAGAAAAGGAAAAATGTAATCAATATCTTTTAATTATATTGATGTACTTTTTGGAGAAAGAAAAATCCTTTTAATTTTAAAATTTGGAACACAAATACAAACTCCATGTTGTCATGTAGAAGAGCTTGAAATAACTGGCGTCCTGTTTCTTTGTCTTTATAGTTCGGCGCTATCATTAGCTATCTGAACTCATTAAAGAACATGTCATAGAGCAGAAAGCAGGAGTCTGAGATACCAGTCGCCCTTGAACAATTTGGAGGGTGTATGCATCTCCACTCTGGAACTTAGTCTTGAAATGATTTCATGTGGCTGAGTTTCCTTGTGTCTGAGTTGACCGTGTAATATTAAGTTCTCTGAATTAACTTCCATGTAGAGTAAAATGCTTATTAAAGAATAAGCAGTAAAAATGTGCTAATTTGAGGCTCACAAACATGTTATTACAATTGAACTACAACCACAACAGCAGTTTTTAGAATTTAGACCAAGAAAAAAAATTTTCTAGGGAGGATTATCTTATTACTGATATTGTTTAGTGTTGCCAGTAATGGTGATAGTAACATATAGGCCAGAGTTTTGTTGGTGCCACTCCTGCATACAAATTTTCTACCAGCAGTATAGCTCTGCCTTCTTACTGCCTGATCCTCAGGCTGATCCCATCTACCTACTCTTTTTGTATCATGGATTTAAGTTTTTATTTATTTTTTCTTTTTTTGTTTTATTTTTTGCGGGTTTTTGTGTGTGTGTTTTTTGTTTGTTTGTTTGTTTTTGTTTTTGTTTTTGAGACATGTCTCACTTTATTCCCTGGCTAGAGTGCCGTGGCCTCATAGCTCACAGCAACCTCAAACTCTCAGGCTCAAGAAATTCCCCTGCCTCAGCCTCCCGAGTAGCTGGGACTACAGGTGCCCACCACAACACCAGGCTAGTTTTTCTATTTCTCGTTAAGATGGCATCTGGCTCTTGCTCAGGTTGGTATCTAACTCCTGAACTCCGGTGATCAACCCGCATCAGCCTCCCAAATGGCTGGGATTACGAGCGTGAGTCCTCATGCTGGCCTAAGCTTTTCTTTTCAATCAGTAAAATGACAGTGTCAAATAAGACAGTAGCTTCTGCCTCACTGCATAGTGCTCAGCTCTGTTCCCAGGCTCTGTGAGGAATGATGAAGATAAAATGACTGGCCTTTGGATATTTTTCAACAAATGTTTATATTGCTTTGGTTGTTATTTTATTCATTCATTCATTTACATGTTAAGACCCCTACCAAATTTCCAAAGATAGTCTTTCTCTCCCTTCCTTTCCTCCCTGCCTCCTTCCCTTCCTTCCTTCTTTCCGAGGAGGTCATTCTTACTACCTTTTTCTAAAATTACATTTACATTATTAGAGTTGCCTGAGAAATAATGAAAACTCTTCTGTCACCTATAGTATTGTTTTAGCAAACAACACAAAGCATCTGAAGGGATAGTTACAGAAAATAACTGTGCTATGAGTAAGTAACTCTTGCTCTCAGCCAGTGACCTTTTCCAACACACTATCGTGGAAGCGGGTAGAGGACAAGGATGTGGCTTAAATTCCACCCACAATAACATATTTCCTAGTATCAGTGTGTCAAGAAAGGGGGTGTTGATCAGCACAACACCTGGACAGTGGGGGAATCACAGGAAGAGTGATTCATTGCCGAATGTACCTCGTGTTTGAGGCAGGTCTTTTACTACAATTTAAAGAAGTGGATGATAGAATTCTAATTATTCTTATATTTAAATAATCTGGTGACTGTCAGAACAGTCCAGGTTCCACAACTCTTGACAAGCACAAAACCTGTAGCAGCTTTCACAGAATTGGCACATTCCTTGACTTGGCAAACAGGATGTTTAGAGCTGTTTTTGTGAAAGTTTCCATTATTTTTACAAAAGCTGCTACAGAATTTAAGTTTTTTCACATTTCAAACGTATGTGTGTTTGTTTACGGACAGAAAAAAAAACACAGAAAAATAGGAAGGCATCCCAGGTTTTGTGTGAAATTTCTGCCCAAATAGGTGTACGTTAAAAAGACTTGCAATTAGAGCTGTAGGTAAATATCTCTATTCAACTCAACTAAACAGACCTCTGATTTCTCTAATTCAAAATGTTCTTGTGTCTGTAATTGGTCAGCCTCCATTTCCTTCCCTACAACCATTTTGTAAGTACAATTGAATATCTATTTGAAATTGAACTTGATAAGAATTTTATGTTTGTTTTATACATGGAGCATCATGACAGCTGAGTTACCCATTGGTCTCATGACATGGCCTACTACTACCATGGTAAGATAATTTTTTAAAAAATCATCATATAGCAATGACTACTAAATATTTAAATTTAGAGCACACTTCTAGAAATTCAGTGAATGAGAAAACTGACATTTCACTAATTCATTTATTAAGATGTTCAGAGGGAAGTTGTCCTTAATAGAATAATTTTCTTCAGCTTCTAAATGTATTTTGAGAGGAAAAAAGCTAATTTTATTTCACCATTTCTCAGGCACTCAAAATTTTAACATGAGAAAGAGAGAGGACTCTTTTATAACTATATTAGTAATTTTTTTTTTAATTCTTGGTTTGAAAAATAAGGTATCTAAGATCCCCAGGATAATTATAATCCTGTTCCAAACAGAAGGAAGATGTAGTGGCTGAAGTAACCCATTTTTATTCATAAAATCATAATTAGTGAAGATATAAGACCTGGCGAGTCAGGATGAAAGAAAGAATGCTCGCTTGTTGTGGAGCATTTAGTAAAGTGCTGGTTGTCTTCATGTTTCAAGATAACATCACAGACCTGTGTTTACCAGGCACAAGAGAAGAAGCTCGAGATGCGTTATCTCCCTTCACCTTCATGGTGGCCATTCAAGGGATAGGTGTTATCTTCATATAGTATATGAGGACAATGAGGCTCGATGAAAATATATTATTTCTAGAGCATGAAAGGCTCATAAAAATGGAGCCTGTGCAAACTCATATTCTGCCCAAATGAAAGACTAGAATTCTGTGTCTGAGATGAGCACAGGGAGGTGTGGGGCTGGCTGAAGGGTTACGGGAGTCAGAGTCCAGCATGACCCCAGGGCAAGAACAGAAGAAGCTGGAGGACCAATACCCTGAGTAGCAGCCACACAGCTCCATCCCAGCTGGAGCCAGGATGTTAAGCCAGCTCTGTCTGGCCCGTTATTTTCAACTATGCCCTCTGTGATGTGCACAGCATCCACTGGGCCACAGAGTATGGGATACAGAGATGAGAAGACAAGCTCTTGCCTTCAGACAGCCTACCATCCAAAAGGCAGACTAACGTAGAAATGGACCTTAATCCTTTGTAATATTTGGGCATTATAGGTGTGGCTGAGATTGCCAAGGAGCAAGAACAGATAGTGGGTGGGGATGGCAATTGGTGAACACTTATCAGAGGACTTAGCTGAGCTGAATTTCACATAATAAATAGTAATTAAATACACACACACAAACACACTGTTTGTAAACCTTGTCCAACTCTTAATCTCAAAGAAAGATAAGAGACAGAGGATTGTCGTCAGCACCAATACTGAGCTGGGTTGCACTTTGTAGCTGTGTTGACACTACGCTCCATCTACCCTTGTCCTGAGCGACACGCTGATTTCTTGATTAGGGGTTTCTGTTTTGTCCTCAGTGCATTAGGCAGTGCACCACTCAGGTAGCGGAATTTGATTACAGTTTTCATCTTTGCTTTCTGAATTGATGTGGGTTTTCTCTGGTGTTGGCTAGTATGTGACCTTTATAATTTTTGATCTGGAAAAGTTTTTGAAAACCAGCAGACAGACTGACCCCATCTCAGCCCCAGCTTTTGATTTTTTTTTTTCTGTCCGTGGCTATACATGCTGTGTTTAAGAAGGTTAAGTCTATGATTATAGGGTTCTTTTATCTGAGAGCTGGAGAGTGGCTCGCAAGTGGCACCATCAGCTTTGACATTACTAGTCATTACCTAATGGACTGTTCTGTCTTCGTAACTTTCTTGGCCCAGTTAAACTTAAGCAATAGCCAAAGAATACTAACTTTCTGACAAACTTTGTTCAAATGTGTTTGCAAAGCCAACATATAGACAGTATCTCTCTGTATCACTGACTACCTAAAACCATATTATTGTTTCAAGAAAGTTCAACTTTTTCTCTTTTTGTAATAAAGTATTTCAATACGTAAAACTCATGTTCAATATGGGTAGTTTTGTATTTTTCTCAATATCTATTTAGGGGCATTGTCAGGCATAGCTAATAAAATGAGATTGGATTAGATTTCTTTAGTTCGAATGTTAGAAAACTGAGGGTCAGATAAAAATCTAAAGAACATCTGAAAAGCCAGAGCATGTTTTACAGCAATTGTCTTTTAAATATTTATTTGTTCATTCAACAAGTATTTATGAAGTGGCCACTGTGTGCCTGATGTTGTTTTAGGTACATGAAATGCATCAGTGAACAAAATAGACAGACTTGCCCGTCTTTAATACATTGACTTCCAGATGATTTTCTTTTCTTTGGAGAAGTCAATAATTATTTCAATACACAAACTGAGCTATAAGTTCATGTATACATGTATTGTACATGCAGTTTTTGATTTTATTTATTTAACCAATTTGACAATCTTATGTAATACCTCTAATTGCCTTTCTTCTTCTTTAACCAGTGGGTATTGAGCTGCCACTGACTGTGACATGTACAGCAGAGAAACCTGCCCTTGGGAAGCTCAGTCTAGTGAAAGGAACTGGGACTGGCACATAAATAGCCACTTAGATATTAGCACATGATACATTTAGTAAATGCTATAATTTTCTGCATGATTAAGAGGGAGCTGGGAGAGGAAGATGGGAGCAGCAAAGAGACGGATGGGGTGATCAAGGGATGCCACACAGGGAGGATTGAAGGACCATTCAGATTGGGAAGGATTATTGGCAGATGACTTCCCAAGAAAAGCATAAAGCCAGGGGGAGGGGGAGCGGGGGAAGGACAGGATGTATTTTAAGGAAGAGCAAAATGGCACAATTTGACTGATGCATAATAATAAAATAGAAAGTCATATCAAATCCAGATTGTGGAGAGAATTGAATGATGAGCTCCAAGTTTGTGCTAATTGAGTAGAAGAGAAGGGAGGGAGGACTCAGACGAATTTTTGCTGTAGAATGGCACTAAAATATCATGTCTAAAGCATAAGCTAGTAACTCATCTGCAGGGCAGTTGGAGCAGGCTAAGGCTGTGCTGTGGTACTTAGAATGGAAAGGCTTGCTGTTGGTGGCACCATTTGTGCAGTGCAGTGTGTTAATGTACAACTGAGTGTTATTTGGACCAAGTCACGGTGGGGTGATAAAGACAAGGACATCTGTGGACTTTTGCAAGAATACCAGCCTCTTCCTATACTTTCATAACATAATCCCATCAAAGTGATACTTTTAACAAAGAAAAAGCAGTTTTAATTAGGCATTAAGAAACTATAAAAAATTTGAAACATTTTGAGAAGAGAAAAATCTCAAATGGGAAAGTGGTGATTCATGTCACATGAATTCATTATGCAATTCTGCACATATAGTTTTTTATAATATAAGTGTATTTGGGAGAGTAGTTCTTTGTGGGTTTTTTGGTTGTTTATTTGTTATTAGAGACCGGGTCTCACTCTGTCACCCAAAATAGAGTACAGTGGTGCAATCATAGCTCACTGCAACTCCAAACGCCCAGGCTCATGCGATCCTTCTGCCTCAGCCTCCTGAGTAGCTGGGACTATAGGTACCTGCCACATACCTGGCTGATTTTTTTCCATTTTCATGTAGCGGACTATTGTCCATGCTGGTCTTAAACTCCTGGCCTCAAGTCACCTTCCTGTGTTGGCCCCTTAAAGTTCTGGGATTATAGGCAAGAGCCACTGCAGTGGCTTGGGAGGACAGTTTTAAATGTTACTGTTTTCTGTTTATCTGTGATCCAGGTGAGTAACTATGCATCAGTAGACTTTGCGATCCATTAATGATCACTTCTTTGTGTTCAGTATGTAGTGAATAACCACTTGGATTCCTCATTTTGAAATATATCAGCACTAAATTTCATCAACACTTAGAAAATCACTGAATGATCCCTGTGGTGCTAATCTTAGCAATTGGGTGGTCACATTTGTATTTGATTGCTTAGATGTCCAAAAAAAGTGCTGAGATTGAAAAAGTCAGTCATAAGCTATACTTGAGGTTATTTTTTAGTTTGGAAGCAGTTGTTTTCATAATACTAATTGGACTCACTAAGAACTCATTAAGAAGACAGTTAAATAAATTATTAGGGAAAAACAAGTAGATTGAAAGTTTTCTAATTTAAAACTCATCTCTTAATTTCAGCTGACTGCTGCTGAAATTCTGCTATATTGACATTGTTCTTATTTCAATAAGGTGGGTTTTTCTGAAAGTATTTAAGGATTTTTGTGTTTTTAAATGATTTTATTAGTCATTTAACATGAACATGAATCTTAACCAATGCATGATTTTTTGTAATTATTCCTTGAGAACCTACTTCATTCCTATAGTAAGTTAATTATGGATCATTTAACATCAGACAGAAAACAGTCCATACACTGAGTAGCAGAGAACTTTAAATTTTATTTCCAGCATTACCCCTGATTAACTGTGATGATGAACAAGGCACTTATGCTCTGCACCTCGATCTCTTCATCTGTTAAAAGGAAATAATATCTGTCACAAGATATTTTCAGAGCTCTATGGAATCACTGGCACAAAGAAGTTCAATAAATCAAGAGTAGTAGTATTATTACTTGTCTAAAATGTAATAAAAGATTTTTTAATGTAGCAACCATTCAGCTTAGATTTAAAGATAAAGTCTCTGAATTTAGAATTCCTTCCTACTCTCTTTTTAGTCTTGAGTGTTTACATTATTTCCTTCAAGCTTCAGTCCTCTGAAGGTAATTACTGCCTCCTTCTGCTTTGTCGAGAGTTATTTTATTTTACGGCTTCCCTTAGCATCTATTTTAGGTGCTTTCTTCTTCATTTTACACGCCCTCTTTCTGCCCCCGGTATTTTTACACCTCGCGTCTCTTTCCTACTGTACTTTTTTATTTTCATTTGACACTATTCCTTATGATTTGCTTTTCCTTTATGTAGACAATTGTGTGCCTTGAAATTGGCTTTCTATGCAATTGAAATTAAAGGCAAATTTATTTGCCTGTCGCTGATCCTTCCTATAAACATGTCTTATGTTAACAAGGCAGGCTGCATTTTCTTAACCAACCAGCTAAAAAACAACTTGGTCTTAAGGATAAAACTAAAAAAAAAAAAAATTAAGAGTTGAAATTGGGGATTGGGCATGGTGGCTCACACCTGTAATCCTAGCACTTTGGGAGGCCAAGGTGGGTGGATTGCTTGAGCTTGAGTTCTAGACCAGCCTATGTAAGAGTGAGACCCTGTCTCTACTGAAAAATAGAAAAGCTAGCTATGGTAGCGCATGCCTGTAGTCCCAGCTACTTTGGGAGGCTGATACAAGAGGATCACTTGAGCCCAGGAGTTTGAGGTTGCTGTGAGCTATGATGAGGCCATGGAACTCTACCCAGGGCACTTAGTGAGACTCTGTCTCAAAAAAAGGAAATTATAAAGAGTTGAAATTTGAGAAATATCAATCAGTAACTGTGAATTTCAATATTTCATATCAAGATTAGCTGTACAAGATTTCCTAGCTGCTCTTTCTCTTTCTTCTGCTAAGGTTGATTTGCTCATTTATTACATTCATATATGTTCATAGAGTTGCCTGAGTTTATAATCTGTTCCATTCATCAGATTGTCTGTTTTTTTGTCAATCTAATATGATCTTTAATATTATGGATTGATTGTATGTGTTAATATCTAAGAAGGCAAGTCCTTCTTTTTGAAGGTGTACTTAACTATATGTCACTATATTTCTCCATGTGAATTTTAAAGTAAGTTTGAATTCCTCAAAAAGTCCAACTGGAATTTTGGCCGGGAGAATTGATGTTGCATCAGGTGTATCTGACACCATCTTATATATATGTTGTGTGGGGAGGTAAAGTTCAGTAAGATACTTTAAATTATTTTCAGTGGAAATAGAACCTTCCATTTCAAAAATTCTATGATTCTAAAATAAGCATAGCCAGGTGTGGTGAGCTCACACCTATAATCCCAGCACTCTGGAAGGCTGAGGTGGTTGGATTGTTTGAGTTTAGGAGATTGAGACCAGTCTGAGTTAAGAGTGAGACCCCCCTCTCTAAAATTAGCCAGGCACTGTGGCAGGCACCTGTAGTTCCAGGTGCTGGGGAGGCTGAGGCAAGAGGATCTCAAGCCCAAGAGTTTGAGGTTGCTGTGAGCTATGATCCTGATACGGGATTTTTGATACTGGATTTCCAGGCTCTTGGTCTTGGCGGCTCTAAGAATGAAGCAATGGACCATAGGATCTGCAGTAGGTTAGGTTTTATTTAACAAGTGTTACAGCTCTCAGGAAGAACCAAACCTCCTTGCTCTCTTGTAGGTCTGTGTCTGAGCTCTCTGCTTAGGGGCTTATATAGTAGCAGTTGTCCAGTGAGCTTTCACGTCTTGAAAACAGACCTATCAGGAGCAGGTTTTGAAAATAGACCAATCAGGGATGCACTGGAGGAATTTCCAGAAGACCAGGTGAGGAGAAAGCACAGTGCCAGTGTCTTTCCCCCCCCCCCCCCCCCGCCCCCAGTGAATTCCTCCATTGGAGGAGCAGCAACAGGTCCAGGGATAAGGTGGCTGGTCCCAATCCCACTGCATTGTACCCAGGATGACAGAGTGAGACTCTGTCTCAAAAAATAAAAAAAAATTAAAAATAATAAATAAATAAAATAAGCATAGGGCATAGTTCTCTCATTCCTCACTGGGTTTATAGTCAATAGAGAGCATCTTCCCAAGACATCAGGAGGAGTGGGTGGGAGGGGATTACTTTTTGGCGGAATATGTCGTACTTAGTCAGATTTGGAGGGCAGGGAGAACCGGAGCAAGACACAGGTGGGCAGTTTTGAAGGAGACCATAGACAGGCTCCCTTCCAAATTAGCAAACAGCAGCTGCTGCTGGGAGTCAGCCAGGGGGAAACGGGGCAACTCACCCCCCTGCAACAGTGCTTCTTAGTCACGGCCGCTTTGCACCGCAGGGGACACTTGTCAATGTTTCTAGACACTTTGGGTTGTCACAACTGGGAGAGGAGGGTTGCTCCTGGCACAGAGTGAGCCAGAGCTCTGCAGTATGCAGGGAGGGCCAGTGACAGTCACGGAACCCACTGGAAGGGGTGTGAGTGCGAGAAGGAGCTTCCCACCTGGCCACTGGACCGGATGACCCAGGAAAGCCGAGCAGCTTCCCGCCCCTGGGCCTCACCTCACTGGCATGGGGCCTAGGACATCAGTTGTTTTAAGCTCCCCAGGTGATTCTAATGTGCAGCTGGCTTTAAAAACCATCACTGTGGATCCACAGGGTTGAGAGGGGGAGACAGATTTAGGGACTTTTTTTTTTTTTTTTTGCACTTCTCATCATGCTACTTTTTTATTCGTAGGTCTGGAATGTAAATTACACCATATGCAGGAAAATGCCTTTGGGCATAGCGTGTGTGCGTGCATGTGTGTGTGTGTGTTTACAAAATCACTTGACTCTCTATCTGAATTCAGAGGGTATGTATCTAAGGTGTCACATTCTCTGTCTCCACTGAAAAGACCTGTGTTAAAACGCCATCTTACAAATGAATTCCACAGATGACTGTTTTAAACCTATTTACAAATCCACCAGAGGGCACGAAATATTGTTGTTATCTGTGACTGACTTCACTATATATTAAGACATTTAGAAGCGTAGTGTGGACACAAACTGAATTCTTGATACTTTGTCACATCATCTAGCTATTCAGTCTGATTTGGGCAAGATCTTGCTCCAAACTCTGATGCAGTTTGCGTTCTCATGGCTTGTAGTTATGTTACTGATTTGAAATGGGCTTCTTTTTCCAAACTCCAAATCTATGGAGCAGCTGGTCATGTTTAGTGACCGTCTGCCCTAGCAGTCTCTTCCTTTCAGCATTTAAAATTAATTTTTCTCATCTTGGCACATAAGGAACTCAATTGTGACCTTTGCCTGAGCACCTGATAGGCTACCTTGGCACATGCGGCAGGGTGGGCATGTGTGATGGAGCAACTATTTCACATCAATGATTTGTGCCCTTGTGTGGAAACTTACATTCTCCTGGGTTCCAAACATCCCCATGACAGCAATGATAATGTCTGGCCGGGATTTCCGCCCCCTCCAAAACAGCACATCTCTATGCACAAAAGATGAGTGTGCTCTGCCAAGGACTCATGATAACGAGTATTGAGTTTATCCCCATAAAAAAAGAAAATTAGAGCTCAGATCCTGGAGAATCTGGATCCTTTATGGATCTGTGTGTAGTTAAGAGACTCCAGAAAAAAAAAGTTTCTGTTTCACCAGAAGGTAACAAACTGTATTCCTGGGACAGTAGAGAGAGTTCTGGACAAGGGGTGAAGAAAGCTGGAGTTTGATTCTGACTCTACCTGGCATGTTGTTTAATGTTCTCCATTTTATAATCACCAGGCATTAATCACCCCTCACCTAGAAGCCAGCAGAAAATGGCCACAGCTGGTTTTCCAACCGCTAGTTTCGCTCTTCTTAAATCTGTCTTGCACTCTGCTGCCTGCGTGAACTCTCTAATAAACTAACCCTGGCACTCCCCAGGCCACTGAGTGTCACTGTGCAGACCAAGTTTCTCAGACAGATCATCCTTTGGTGCTTTCTAGCCCGTGGGTCTTGTTTCATTTTGCCCTTTCTACCTGAAACTTATTTCTTCATTCCTTTTTTCCTAGTTAATCCTACTCATGCTTTAGGTTTCATTTCAGGGATAACTTCATCCAGAGAACCAGCTGTTTTATTTGCCTTTCGATAAGATTCCTCTCACTGCCACTGAAGTTATCATATGGAAGGAAAATCACCTGTTTAGGTGGCTAGCCCTCCATATGGATAGTGATAGGGGTGAGGCACAGTGTCTCATACCTGTAAACCCAGCACTTTGGGAGCCCAAGTTGGGAGGATCACTTGAGGCCAGGAGCTCAAGACCAGCCTGAGCAGCATAGCAGGATCCTGTCTCTATAAAAAAATTTAAACTAGCCAGTTATGGTGGTGCACACCTGTAGCCATGTCTACTTGGAAGACTGAGGAAGGAGGGTCCCTGGAACCCAGGAATGAGTTATAGGTTACAGAGAGCTGTGACTATGCCCTTGTACTCCAGCCTGAGCAAGAGAATAAGGCTCTGTCTCTACAAAAGACGAGGGGGTTGGTGATAAGCTCTTTGAGGACAGATTTCTGATTCTAATTCTCTTCCCTTGATAGTTAGCACCATACCTGGCAAAGAATGAGCATCTAAGAGAGGACACTATGGAAAAGAAGGAGCAAAGAAGGGAGGGAAAGAAAGGGTAGGGAGAGAGAGAGAAGGGAGAAAGGGGAAGGGATAAGATGGAGGAAGGAGAAATGAATGAATACAATGGGATAGGGAAGGAATGGGAAGAAAAGGGGAAAGAGGAATGATGCATGATACAGTCAGTCTACCCTGATTTCTAAGTGTTAACCATTTAAATGTTTGCAATTCTTTGTCATTATAATAGGAAGAGTAGGGCTTACTCTTCCCATGGTGTTTGTACATACACCCTACTCATCTTTCCATTACCTTTAGGTTTGAATGGATTGTATAGCCAGGGAAGAATCAAGGGGAAGAATCATGGCTATGAGCTAGAATTCAAACCTCTCTAAATTTTGCTTTTTCTCACTAAAACTTTGCTGCTCTTATATAGTTTGTATTAGTCTCTTTATATCACCTAAGCAGCTTATTTAGATATTACATGCCACATAATATTTAAATATGACTTGTTTAAGAATATGTGAGCATCTAGAAATTTCAGTAAATTTTTCTTAGAGCCTATTACTAATTCATACTTTCTGATCTTTTATTACTTATAACATAGGCACTTTACTAAACCTGGCCCTTAGGCTTGTGTAAAAAAAAAAAAAAATTCTTACAGGGCAGAATTTCATATTTTATTTTGATAAAAGTAAAGGAAGTATATTTAAATAACTAATTTATATTATGTGACCATTTAGTTCCCATATTAGAAAAAAATGAAAGGTAAGAGATAGGGAAATTGATAATTAAGGTAATAACTTCCCGTTCAAAAGCCCACATATGGTAACAAAATTGAAAATTAAATAAATTAGGCCAACCACACCTGTAATCCTTGCACTCTGGGAGGCTGAGGCAGGAGGATCCCTTGAGCTCAGGAGCTCAAGACCAGCCTGAGCAAGAGCAATACCCCCTTTCTACTAAAAACAGAAAAAATAGGAAGGTACCTGTAGTACCAGTTCCTTGGGAGGCTGAAGTAGAAGGATCACTTGAGCTGAAGTAGAAGGATCGCTTGAGCCCAGAAGTTTGAAGTTGCTGTGAGTTAGGCTGGCACCATGGCACTCTAGCCAAACTGACAGAGTGAGACTCTGTCTTTAAAAAAAAAAAAAAAAAAAGGAACAAAAATTGAAGAAATTATTCAGAAAATTAATAACAAAATAGAATTTTCATTTAATTACCACCTATATTTCAGTATCTTTTAAAAATATCCAAAAAGTATACTTCAACTTCATGAACTATCAAAAATCTGACCTAGTAAGTAGTAACCATTCAAGATGGACGTTTTTTCACCAGGGGCAAACTGTTGTAAATACACATCACCTAACTTCCCAGACCCACAGGGCTACAAGAAATTGAGGCTTCTATACTCAGGGTCTCTGGCTTCAGTAAAAAGCCCATCTAAATTATCAAGTTGGTGTCAGTCAATGTTACTTCTTAAAAATATCCTTGATATCATACAACTTCATAGTTAGATAGTATCTTTTTTAGGTCCTTGAGAAATGCAGTAAACATTTAGTAATATAGGTTGATATTGCTAAATTATGAAGTTTTACACCTAATATTCAACATATATATGGAATACTTATAACTCAATACAAACAAATTATGAAAGTCACAACCAGAAATGCTTTAATATGCTTATTCCTGTTATATATTCAGGTTGATTACTAGAGGCAATTTAACTCATTAACTCAACATAAGTTGTTTTGTTTTTTTTTTTAACAACTTTAATTCTTCACTTTTACCTGTTTGGATTATTGTGACATCACACATCTCATTGTCTTTCTGGCAGGAGGAAAGCTGACTTTAAACCCTAATTAAATTAGCGGTACATTATTGATTCCTGTTTCAAATTCATTACTATACTAGGAACTGCATGTCAATTCAGTGTCTCAGAAGGATCATGAGATAGTTTGAAGCTAATTGTTACTTCTTATACATTTTTATCAGATAAAATTTTTATGGCACATCTTCATATGCTTCTTTTAAAATTTGACATTGTAGCATATAGAACTAGAAACCTTTTCTTGAATTTGCCAGAACTAAAATTTATAATTATTTTTTCTGTAATTTTAAAATAATTAATGTCTTGAAGTTCAGTCTTTTGCCCCAGTCCACCTTCAGTTTTGTTAGACACCTTTGATCTTTCCTAAAGCATTTTACTATTCTAAGTAAGCATATAAATCAAACATCAAATTAGATGAATCAAAAATTTAGGTAAGCATATGAAAAAGGGATGGAAGGATATGTTAGAATTATGGAAAATAAAATCTGGGAGAAACACAAAGTAAGGGAAAATGCAAAGAATTTTTATTCCTCCCCAAATATCTTTATCTTCCTCTTTCCTCCTAAATTGAAATCATTCATTTTGGCTTGTATTCTTTTTTTTATTCCAGTGAGTATTCAATTTACAAATAAATTGTCTGAGAATTTCTTCTCCAGGTTCTTTAGAAGTTACGATGTCTTTAAAAAAAAAGACAACAAAAAATATTATTGCAATAATGTTGTAGTAAAGGAGAGGCCTACAAAACACAACTTGACTTATGTTCAGTAAAACCATCATACTAGTACCCTAAGGTGAAATACCAACATTTATGATGATCTGAATTTCAAAGTGTGTAAGGAACTTCCCTTTTGATAAACCACAGCCATCACAGGAGTTTAGAAAGCCTTGCTTTTATTGCTGTTTTTGCTCTTGAATGAGCAGAAACCTGAACTTTCTCTGCGGTTAGCCCTGCTTTCCTTGCATTGCTATCTGACTTCTTGTTGAATGTTTTACATAAATAGTTGTGGCTGGCATCCAACAGAGTTCCTCCTGGGTCTAAGATGGACCCAAACACAAGAATGATGGTCAAAACCTATACTTCCTCCCTGCTGGGGTCTCTGAGGAGGCCCCAGTAAATAGCACTTCTCTTCCCCACTTGGACTGTGAATAATCTGAGAAGTAAATCAGTATCTCATGAGGCCATAAATTATACTTTTGTTCTGAGAGACACCAGGATTGATGGAGGATGTGAGTTTGTGAAGCCCATGATTAGATACCACTGGTCAGGCAAGTCACAAGTGGAAGGGTTGAGTCTGGCAGAGCCTGCTTAGTTATTTCCAAATTTACCAACAGGCTGAATTACCCTTGCCCTTGAAGAGAGTGAGTAAATGCAAGGTATAGAGAGGCAAAGAGTGTAGTTAGGAAAATAATTTACATTTTATGGAAAGTAGGAGGGGGAGGAAGGTGGGAAACAATAACTAGTACCTCTCTGTTCCTCTCTTTTTCCATTTTTCATGACAGCAGCAATCCACTTACCAGCCATGCTAGTAATCTACAGGCCCTTTCTATTGTCTGCATAAGCCATCACCAGTCTTTATCCCATTCTATTTAGCCTTTTTGTTCAGACATATAAATAAGAACTCCCTTCCCTGCCCCCTGCATGAGCCTCCACCTGTGTGGGTTTAGTAGAGTCAGGTCTGTCCTCCAGTGGGCTCCGTCAGACCTCAGAATAACATGCCTCTGCTCCATTCTGCACTGTACTTCCAAACACAAATCTGATCACAGGCTCCTATCCTTGCCCAAGGCCCTCAGGATTCCCTGTTGCCCACAGGAGCAAATTCTGAGTTCTTCATAGGACAGTATCAGCCAGACTAGCCCTCTCTTCATCTCCTACCCAGCCTCCACTGCAGACATTGAGCTCTTTCCGCAACCAGAAAGCAAGGTGCTTGTCCCAGGCTTTCTCAGCCATGCTTCCCCACTGCTTTCCCCCTGCTGTTTATCTGCCCCAATCCCACAGATCCCTGGGGGCCACTTCCGCAGAGACAAGTGCCCCTCCCCAGGCTTTTGGCATTACTCCAGAGTCTGTTTAATTGTTTGGACATCTCTTTTTCTATAGAAATTTGTTGCATTTTGTTGCAATTATTTTTTACTTGTTTTTCTCCCTTCTTCAGAGAAGACACCATGTCTCCTCATGTTTTCAGGTCTAGCCTGGCATCAGGAACATGATGCTAAGTAAGTGTATTTTAATAAGATTCATCTATTATCATCCAACAGGAATGATCACATTGACTTAAAAAAAAATACTACACAGACATTTTCCAAAACTAGTCATTGTCAAGCTGAGAACAGTCTTACGTATTAATAACATCTGGTTTTGGAGGGTTTTTTTAACCTCCTAATCTGATATTTTAAGTGACAGAACAACAATTTTCATCTAGGCATTTCAGGCCTTACACCAGGGGTCCTCAGACTTTTTAAACAGGGGGCCAATTCGCTGTCCCTCAGACCATTGGAGGGCCGGACTGCGAACCCCAGGACAAGTCAGCTACTAAGCAGGACAGGCAACGGTGGCAAGGCGGCGGCAAGAACACCCGGCAGGCCGGATAAATGTCCTTGGCGGGTGGCATGTGGCCCACGGGCCATAGTTTGAGGATGCCTACACTCTCTCTACTGTCCCTCTGGCTTCCTGTAACAAACAGCCTTGCAGAGCTAATGTTTTCTTCTATATCTTATGTTAAAAGATCTTACCCTATTCCAGTGACTCCCCTTTTTCAGGGAGGAAGTCTGTGTTAGTCATGTTAAAAGAAATAAAATGAAGAAGAAAGAAAGAAGTAAAAGAAAAGAAAACCAACCTGGGCAGTTGGGAAGCCCACAAGGTGAATATTAAAGAAACAGCTATAAAGCCAAATGTAACCATGAAACAATAAATAACAGAAGGCAGGATATTGAGGAATATTTGCCATCCCATAACCACTCACATTCTTAGTCTAATTTTCTGCCCTATTTTATGTTCTTTCATTAGACTCTGAGTTAGACTTCTATATGTTACTGCACACTTAATAAAGATATTTCACTTTTCCTGGTGTGCTTCCAGAGACCTCGCGTGCAGTGGAGGTTTTATGGTCCTGTGCCGTGCAGCAGATGTCATACCATTTGCCTAAGTCCTGCTGACATTTGGAGATGTGGATTAATTGAGCTACAGAATGAAATTTAATTAAAATTAAATACAGGCTTGGCCATTGTATCTGTTCATTTCCTGCACTCTAGTGTGTGTATTTGCAGGCAGTGCCATAGTTAATTTATTTAATCAGGATGCTCGGTGGGGGGAGCTGCACTTTGTTTTACCCTGAAAGGCTAAGGGTGTGGTGGCTGCCTGGCTGGCTGTCATCACACACTGTGTGCAATGTGTAAGGATGCTGCTGAGCCTCTGAGGGCTGCCTAAGGGAGCAAGGTGGCCCTGTGAGCTGGCAGAGAAACAACCTGTCCAAGACAACATTTAGTGACGCCCTTTAGACTGACATTAGATGGCCACAGGAGTCTCAGCTATTCCCCATGAACACGTTGCCATAGCGTTTGCTCATTCAGACATCCACAGCCAACTCTACCCCAGGTCAGGGTAAGCACCATTATTCACAGTAACTGTATTCTTTCTGCCAGTAACCCCAGACATTTGCCACTTCCTTACCAGCATTCACAAATAATGTAGGATATCTAGAGGAACTATATTGCTTTATATTCAGCTGAGATTGTATTGGAACGAGCAGCACAGCTCTCATCTTCCTGTGAGATCCGTTGCAAAGGGCACCTCCTTCTGGGGGCACTTTCCAGAGTCCTGCAGTAGAAACCAGCAACCTTCCAACAACTCTCCCAAATACATATGAGTTATTTGTGTCACATCTATATATATAGTATCTTCCTGTCCCATTTCCAGATTATAAACTTTCGGCCAATGTCCTTTTAATCTTGAGAAATTCATAAGGCAGTGCATCACCTCCAGAAGGTAGTCTAAGACTATTTTTAAACTGAAAATATTGAACATATCGATTGTCAAGCAGGCATGTTCTTGGGTGGTGTGCCATTGCTGTCGGGGAGGCGTAGCATCACTGTCTCCTTTTTTGAGGCAACAGTTCCCAAGTCTGCCTTAGGGAATCACGTCTCCCACACCTGTGTGCCTCAAGGAATGTTGAGTGAGCTGGAGGCTGAGCCAATCAGTATATTCCACCCCCACTAACCTCTGTGATTGGCTAAGAAATGGACCCAAGCCAGTCTAGTCTGGGCCAATAATACTACGGTACACTCTAAGATTTTTATTTCCCTTTGGTTGTACGTAAAGGATGTTGCCCATGAGTTCCAATCTTCTGTGGGGGCGGGGGGAGCGTCTAAAAATGAACTATCCAAAGGTGGTTGCAGTTGTCACCCCTCGATCACTGCTGCTATCTCAGCTAATGAATGTTTGCTTAAGGTGGTTTGCTTGGGTTTTCTGGCTTTAGCACTCAAAAGATCAGCCTCGTTACAACAACCATATAGTGCTGTCACCATTGACGTGACAGTTGCTGTGCTGTAAGCTCCTCAAGCACAGGGGCCTGACCTCTTACCTAGTGACTCACCAACTAACCTAGTGCCTGCAGCACTGTGTGCTCAACAATTACTCTGTGGGAATGAAGGGACAAATGTAAATTCTGGGGGTTATGTGATAATGTCAAAGTCACTCACAAACCCAGTTGCTACTTTCTTTTTCACCAGCCTTCATGTGACTGAAAGGGCTGGAAAGATCCACCAGCAGTGTCTCAGGGTGGGAGAGATACCTCGAGCATCTCCTATTGATCTCTGAGGAAAAGTCTCTACAGCCTCATTCTGTGCCGGTGTTACCTCTTCTCACCACCTGGAAATTGTTCTTTATGTTCCCTACGTGGTTGTGAGTTACTGTAAATAACCTAAGTTAGCTTTTTCCCAGTTGCGCTGTATTGCTTCTGGCTATCTCAACCCGACTCGGTAAATGGGCACATCATGTTCCCTCTGCACGTATTTTCTCTTCTGTTCTAACCACACCTATTTCTTATGGACAATGTCCTGTTAATCCTTGGAAGCATGGGAAAGTAAACTGAAGTTTCTTCTCCTCGCATATGTCTTTTGTAAATTTAATCCTGCTCTTTTGTAACTCTCTTTATTTTCTATAGACACAATGACATAGGTAACGCTTAGTGGGCACATTTTACCTTCTGACCGTTAACATTGATCCTCACAATAACAACAGAAGGGAAATATTTTTATCCTCATTTCCCAAGTATGAAACATGAGTCAGAGATTTGAACTTCAACCGCCTGTAAGAAATTTGCTGAGTTGTAGGACATATAAAAACTTAGGAAGAATTTATGATTTTGATAAACATTTTAAATATTTTATTTGTAGGATATTCAGAAATTTTCCCAGTATTATTTTTTCTTGATTAATACAAACTAAGAGTAATAAATGTCTTTCCAGGAACGCATACACAGACATAGATAATAATAGCTAACGTGTTCTGAGTCCTTACTGAAGGCATTGTAATAAGAACTTCTACATGTATTAACTCATTTAATACTTACAATAAGCCTATGAGATGAACACTGTTATTATCTACATTTCACAGATGCAGAGACTGAGGCAAAGGGAGGTTAAGTAACTTACTTAGACAAGGTCACATGGTGAGTAAGTGGTGCAGGCCAGCTTTGAAGCCACACAGCAGAACTGCAAGGTTACAATGCTTACCCACACAGCATGTTTGATAAAACACATAATTTGCATCCTAGATTAATTTCTCATTTCTTCTTTCAGTGAATGAATATCACAGGGTCCCTGCTCTGTGCTAGTCACTGTGCTGGGTTCAGGGGGTACTGTGGTGAACATGGCAGGAGGGGGCCTTATAGATCATATCCCATGTACCCCCGAACCAGTCAGGTGCACCCTGCCCCGGCCTCTACAACTGGTTCAGAAATGGGCATGTGAGCCAAGCCACGTACAAGGAATGCAGATATTTCTTTGAAATAAGCAATACATCATTTGTTGAATCTGCGTACAGTTCTAAATTGTAATAGGGTTTGATATTTTTCCTGAGTCAGGAATTTTTTTGTTTGTTTTTACCTGATTGATCTAATTGAAGACAGACAAGCGAGGTAAAGGAACATCAATTTTCACAGTTGCACAGATTTGTTGATCATTGCTGGTCATTGGTAGCTTGACAGATGTGATCAAAATGGAAAAACAAAATCTGTATTATGTCTTTATTTGGCTCTCAGTAAAGGGACTAGTTTGGATTCTGGAACTATGGTGTCTTTAGGGGAAGTGGTCATGTCTAGTTTATCCTAACGTAACTGACAACATCTAGTATACCACTCTGTATGTGATGGGGGTGGCTAAATCATTGTTGGAGGAAAAAGTAGATGAATAAATATAGGACAGCTGGTTTTTGAAGGCTTTGCTAATTTTATACTTTATTTATTCAACCATATTTATTGAACACCTACTATGCACTGGACACCATGTTTGGACCAGAAAGGTAAGTAAATGGGCTTCCATAAGCTTACACGGGAGATGGGAGCAGAAGGACAACCGCAATGCTGGGTTGCAAACAATTTATTCCATAAGAGGTGCAAATAAGATGCAAGAGCAAACTCTCAGAGAAAGGGGGGCCTAGTGAGAAGTGGATGCCATCTACCCCTCAGAGCACTTCACGGCTCAAGACAGGCTGCTGACATCTGTCTGTGCAGGTGTGACTGAATAGATGGGCAGAGCGTTACCAGCAAATCCTTTTCTTGCACAACGTGTTCTCAGACTCTCCTTTGATAGGGTTGCAGCTGCTAGTGACCTCTTAGTCTCACTGGCCCAGTGTCTTTGCTCTGTTTCTGCCAGCAGCACTGCAGTCTGTGTCTGTAGCTAAGGCTTCTCAGCAGCTAAACGGCTCTGTCAAAATTTTACAGATTGTAATCCAGTGCTCCACTGAAGGACAATCCTCCTCATGGATCCCCCCCTTCACCGTACCAGACAGCGGCTGCTTGAGTTTTCTGTGCCACCATTCCTGTACCAGCCAGAGGACAGTGTATGAGGGCACAGCTTCAGTGCTGTGAACGAGCTGCCTTCCAGCCCTGGGGTTCAGACTCCCAAAACACATTCTGTGACAGTGTTCATAACTCAGGCTTTCTAAAACCAATTGAAAGGAAGTCTGAGAATTGTTCCTAAAAAGTCTTACCCTACTATTCAGAACCAGTGCCAGGTGAGGGAGGCATCTACTCTGAGTCTCTTTTATTTGTAGTTGTTTTTTTTTTTGAGACAGGGTCTCACTCTGTTGCCCAGGGTAGAGTGCTGTGGAGTCATAGCTCACAGCAACCTCAAATTCTCAGCCTCAAGCAATCTTCCTGACTCAGCCTCTTGAGTAGCTGGGACTACAGACATGTAATGCCATGCCTGACTAATTTTTCTATTTTTAGTAGAAATGGGGGTCTTGCTCTTGCTCAGGCTGGTCTTGAACTTGTGAGCTCACAGTGATCTACCCACCTCAGCCTCCCACAGTGCTGGGATTACAGGCATGAGCCACTGAGCCTGGCCTGATTTGCAATTTTAAAAGAATAATTAATTGTGTTTCTATTGTTTTAGGTAGTCCAACATAAATTTATTGTTTCTATTATTTTAGGTAGTCCAAATGAATTTATTGATTAAAAAAATGTGATTACTAAACCATAGAAATTAACATAAAAGTGGGCCGTCTAATAAGGAGGACAGAGAAGGCCTTGATGTCTGACACTCACACACATCTGCATGTCCGTGTGGGTGCTGCAGTCACTCTGGCTGCTCTGCTCCGAGCACGTGGGCACAAAGACAACACCTCCTGTCCTTGAATTGGAGGTGTTAGCATCTTGGAAAATGTTGATACTTCCTACTTCCCCATCCTGAGACAGAAAAATGAAAAAGGAGAGACGGTAAAAAACAAGAGTAGGCTCATGTCTGCAGCAAAGAGGTGCGGGATAGAGGGAGCAGGTAATCAGGAATGCTGCCAAGCCCCTGGCACCCGGGGGCACTAAACAAGTATTTCTGAATAAATAAATTCATAAATGAATGACAATTGACGTGTGTGTGTGTGTGTGTGTGTGTGTGTGTGTGTGTGTGTGTGTGTATACACAATCTGGGTCTTGGTGTTTGATTAACTAGTATATGTATATAAAGTATCTATGTATATATATAGCAGTACAAAGTTATTGGGCTTCTCCTTCTAGACAAGAATGCCAAGCTAGTCTCCCTTCATAAAAAGCAGTTACAATTTGGGGACACTTCCTATTTGCCTCTGCCCTGAGTCTGCCTGGTCTGAGTCTTTCCATTTTGTAAGAAGCATTAACCCCCTGCTGTCTGGGCCCCAGTCACTCTCTCTGGGATCACAGTCTAGCAGGGCCTCTTGGTTTGTTGACAACATCTCTTTTCTTCTTTGATTTGCTGTCATCAGATTTGCTGTCAGATAAAGATTTTCTTTTTGTACTATCTTTTTCTTTACTCACATTTTGAGAATTAAGAAATGCTTCAATTAACTCTGGACAATCTAAATTTTCTTCAGGTTCCCAAGTATTGTCAGCACCTGTAAATCCCTCCACTGCAAGAAATACCCAGCCTTCTGTTTACTGTGCATCCATCCAGTACTTTTTCCACCACAAATTCTTCAGGTTCTGCCTCTTCAACCTTTTCCCCTTTCCATTCTGCTTCTTTCCCACTTTTTAAAATGTAGTTGCATTGGAGGCCATTTGTATTGCAGACCTGAAGAACCTGTGAGCTGCTCCAGGTCTTGGGTCTATGACGTCTCCCTCCTGGATTCTTTTGCATTCTTAAAAATTACTGAAGACCCCAAAGAACTTTTGTATATGTGGATTATTTCTAAAAACATTTGTCATTGAAAATTAAGGCTGAGAAACTTTCAAAGTCTTTAATTTACTTGAAAATAATGACAATAAATTATTAGTACTCATTAATGTGTTTTATTAAAAATAACCATGTCTTGAAAAACAAAATATTAGTGCATAAGAGTGATATTGCTGGCTTGCACTTTGAACGGATCTTTTACCACGTAAAATTTAGAACCATCAATATTGCATTGGCTGGCTGAATTACACGTAATCAATCTTCAAAGGTTGATACACTTCATTATACAATATCAAAAATTATCATCGTTAATGTCACCACTGATCTCATCAGAAAAATCTTTCTTCAAATATGAAGAAGCTGTCAAGTGTATGCTGGAAGATATAAGTTTTCCAAAATTCTGATTTTGCTTGAACGCTTGAATTTTATTATTGGAAAAAATTAATATCAGTTGTTTTCCTTGAAATGACAGTCTCACATTGTTCATTTTAGAGAAAATATCTGCCAAATACTTGTCAGTTGTTCTATCACGTAAAAATGGTATTCCATGACAAAAATGGCCAGTTCAGCCTTCAACTCAGTCACACAAGTGTGTTGTTTCTGGGTATGCAGCAAAAATGCTCTATGTATACATACCATTTCATCAGACAGAATATTGAAAATATGTATAATCGAGGATCAGGATTCAATAAAATTCATTAGTTATTTTACTGCTTCATCAGGGCCTTGCTTCCTGAGACTGGCCTTTTTCTTCTTTAAGTGTAAGTACATGGCACTGAAGAATCCAGTGAGTACATGGTGCCACCTGTGCCGATGTGTGTGGTGACACCAGAGCCTTTACTCACCTTTTCTTTAGTACCATCAGTGCAAATTTCAATGTAGTAAAAAAGGCTTTTATGATTTTAGTATTATCATAAAAGTTGTTTGGATTTCACAGATGCCTGAAAGGGTGTTGGGGACCCACTAGGTTCACAAACCTCTCTTTGAGAACCGCTGACGTACTGCTGCATAGAATAGTGCCAAGATAACTTTAGACCAGAAAAAAATATGATACGGTAACCTGCCTTCAGAAACTTTATCATTAGGTTCAGCCACATGAAGTTGTCATCTTTCGGGGTAAGTTTGAATACTGGTAATTTAATGGTTGAACATAGAGAATAAAATGTGTGTGTGTGCAACAAATCATGTTGTAGAAATGGTGCAGAGCTAAGGGAACACAAAAGTCGTAGATAGCCAGCATGAAACGCAGAGTCCTAGAGTTTCCACATTAGGAGGAAACATGTACCTAGAAAGTCTACACAGATGGAAGAGACAGAACCCTTTACAAGCAGGGGGCAGAGGGTAAGCAAAAGTTCAGAAATGGATATAAATGCAAATAAAGGCTATTTCTGGTTCTTTGAACAGTTTTCAGTGGTCATTTGCCATTATTGATATGCTTGTAGTTATTTTGACGGTTACATGTGGTTTCCACTCCCAAATGTAAACTTTCAGCTCATTCTTGGGTTCCTTATGTATAAGTTCAGCCTAATTGTAGCTACTTAACAATTCTTAAATTAATAAGGAGATGTATATACATATGTATGTATATGTGATCGTTTTGAATTAATTCTTTCTGTTCATTTGCATCCATTTATTTATAGACTATTAAGTGAGTACTTACCTTGTACCATGCATTATGTTAATTGCAGGGGTTATAATTGCGAGCAAAGGGATGTGTCCTTATGGAGGTTCTAGTCAGTGGGAGGAAAGACATACAGTTAAACATGATACCTGCTGTTAAAGGGATGGGAAGATCAGAGAAGACTTCCTGGTAGAAAGACGTTAAAGCAAGACGTGAAAACACAAAGAGTTAGCCAAGCAAAAGAATAGTATGGAAGGAATTGTTCTAAGTGAACTTGAGGAACTGAAGAAGTTTGCTGTGACCAGAGGTAGAGTTTGAGAATGGGGAGTGGTGAGGGAGAGATGCTCTGTGAGGCCAGCACCTGCTCGTAAATGTCACATATACTTTGTGAAGGAACATGGATATTAATTATCCTAGTGGTAATTAGAAAGCACTAAAGATTTTAAGGCAGTAATGGTATGACAATATTTGTACTTTTTATAGTTAGCTGTTTTTAATTATTGAAAAATTAAAGTTTAATTATTGAAAAATAGCACATAACGCAGCATAAAAGAGTTCTCCAAAGGCAGCACTGTGAATGTTTCTCATGTGGTTTTTCAGAGAATTTCCATCTAAGCGTATACATGCATATAAATGTGTGTGCATATAGAGACATATACCCTTTTTTACACAAATAATAGCACATTGTACAAACTGTTCTGTGTCTGACTTTTCCACCTGACAATATAACATAGAGATTTTTCCATATGGCTACAGATCCACCTTATTCTTCTAAAATACTTCTTAATATTCTAGAATATAAGTTTCCATAAATTAACCAAAACTAAATTTATAGATATTTGTTAACTCCTGTTTTTACTTATTGTACATAAAAGTTACTATAATAACTTTATTTATCTTTGTATAGATATGTTAATATATCTGAAGGATATATTTCTAGAAGTATAGAAGTCTGATAACATGCAACCATTATTTAAATTTTTAAGTAGATAAAAATGTTTGAATTTCAACAGATAGTCCAAATTTCCCTCCAAAGAAATTATGCTAATTTATATACTCATCAATAGTATATGACAAGGATTATTTTCCCCACATTCTCAACTTTAGTATCTTTCTCAATCTGATAAGTGAAAAATATCTAATTTTAATTTTCATTTCCTTTACAAGTAATGTTAAGCATCTTTTTATGTTCTTATAATCCATTTTATTTTTATATAAATTGGCTGCCTAAGCCCTTTGCCCATATTTTTTAGGTACTGATTTACAAGAATTTTTTATTGATTAGTAACATTAACTCTTTGCTGTGTGTATTGCAAAGATTTTTCTTACTCTATGGCTTATATTTCAATTTTATTTGTGTATTTTTTTCTGAGGAGTTTTTTAGAAAATAAATTTGTATATTTATATTTATCAATATGCTATCATTTTAATGAAATCGTTTGGAAGAATTTGTCTTTTTGTAACATGGAGAATGTATTATGTCAGAGTGGGAGGAAAAAACAATTGAGAGAGCATTAGAATAATTTTATAGAGACATAATGGTGGCCCAAATTACGACAATGGCAGTAGGACTAGATGAAATGGACATGCTTGTGAAACAGGAAGTGGAGGTGTCTGAACTTGGAAGTGGGCGAAATGTGGGGGAGGGAAGAGATGTGTTTTAGGGATGATATGCAGGTTTCTAGCTTGGATAACCAAGTAGATGGTTCACTATGATAAAGAAAGCCTGGGAAAGAATATATGTGGTTTGGGGGAGAGAGTAGATGCCATGGTATCTATGAAATATCTAAAGATAGACACTCAGTAGGCAGGCGGTTACATAGATTTGGAGGTCTGTACAGAGCTAGATTTGAGGGTTCAACACGTACACGCTAACTGACCCATGGAAATGGATGGACTCCTACCCAGCAGGTAGAGGGGAGAGACAAAGCCACAAGGCTGAAGTATAACCACAGACTCAAGACTGAGAAATGGGAGAAAAACCAGGAGGGTGATGTCTTTGAACTGCAGGAGAGAAAGCACATATTTTAAATTAATTGAGCATTGGCAGAATTGAGCCTATGAATAGTCTATGTATAAGCTACTGACTGGAGACCAGGAGGGTAAAAGTGGACTCAAATTATCAAACAAAGGTGGCTATTACTGTCTACAGAAGCAAAACAAAAATCACAGGAAAGGAATATCAAGTGTTAACATTGGTGGTGAATTTGGATAATTTATAATAAAATGCTGTTTCTTAGTTATTCCCTTGGACTATTTTAGTTATTTGTAACTACTGATGTATAGAACTTTATTTTAAAGATGACTATTATCTATCTGTCCTTGCTTTCTTATCTTTTAATCTACCAACATCAATTTTTATATAATTTATGTTTATAAATTTTTATAAATTTTCCCAATGTAACTGATGTTTCCACTCCTTTCACAGGTAAAAAATTAAGTGAAACATCTCGGACAGGAATTTTATTTATTATTTCTTAAGAATTATAGTTGCATCCCTACATATCTAGTTATAATATTATGGATATGTAATGTTGTAATATAAAATAATGTAATATCATATAACATTATTTTAAAACTATGTATGCATCCAATATTTTATACTATGTTATTTTCTGATGAGATTGAAAAAACAGATTGTAATTAAAACAAAAATATGCATATAACATTTTAGTTAACTTGAACATGGAAGCCTGGATTTTTGTTTTGTTTTGAGACAGAGTCTCACTTCGGCACCCTCAGTAGACTGCCGCGGCATCACTCAACCTCAAACTCCTGGGCTTAAGCAATTCTCTTGCCTCAGCCTCCCAAGTAGCTGGGACTAAAAGGTGCCTGCCACAATGCCCAGCTATTTTTTGGTTGCAGTTGTCATTATTATTTGGCAGGCCCGGGCTGTATTCGAACCTGCCAGCTCTGGTGTATGTGGCTGGAGCCCTATCCACTTTAGCTACAGGTGCAGAGCCTGGTGTTTTGGTTTTATACTAAAAGTGCCTATTGAATTCTTGCTGTTGGTTTCCTTCACAAAATTACCAATTGCAACTCTTTTTACTTTAGATGAGTGCCACATCATACCAACTTAATACTGCTGAGTTCTCTTCACAGTAATTGAAATCACAGTAAAGGCAGGTGTAGCACCAACGTGAACTACAAACACCTCTTCATTCAAAAAGAGAGCTCATGATGGGCGGCAGAGAGCAAATTAACTTGGTCTTATTCTCTGCTGTATTTCTGTATATAAGAAATACACCAATGTTGAACATATCCTGACTTCAGAAACTTATCATTTGAAATTAGAGAACTCCAGAACTATTTTTGGAAAGACTTTTAAAGTTGGACAACTCCCTGCTATCCTGAAGACTGACAGTGTTTCTGAACTGTAACAAGGAGATTTTATTTAAGACTGTTCTTACTAGAACCTGTTTTATATAAGAACATACTTAAAAAGCTAATTTCTTTTCTCCTTTTTGCACTGCAATCCACAAAGTGTGACTAATAATAGATTTAAATTTGCTAAGTGCATTCAGTCCTTTGTGCCATCATAAAGAGAATCTATTACTGTAAAATTGAGGCTTAGTTCCAAATTGCGCCATTATGAAGTTTTCTTCCAGCAATGTTTTGTCTCTAATACACTTCCCTCATTGTAATTCTATTGCAAACCTAGTGTCTAGCATCAAGTCTCACAATAATTATTTTAAATTGCTACTAGGAACAGTAGTCCTGGTGGGATATATTACTACCATTCTAACAAGATGAATTTCAATGCACTTGTAACCATATTGTAGTATATTATGAAAGAAAGAAAATCTGTGAGTTTTATATCTATGGACATGCATGTAACAGAAAAACAATTCTCATAAACTTCAAAATCCTTTTTTAATGAACTTCTACTTAACCTAATTATAAGTCACAAGGACAAATTAGAATATTTAGCCACGTGGGTCAGTAATAGCATGCTGGGTGACTTGAAATGAATAAATATAAAAAATAATAATAATGCTATTGCTTAGAATAATTATGCATGGTAATACATTTATATGATAGATTTTGAAGATAATATAAATTATATTATTATAGGAGAAAGGCCCCAGAAAACTATTAAAAAGGAAGCTGACATAAAACTTTATTCTTAATTTAATCTTTCCCAGGGATTAGAGGTCACTTAAATAAATTAACTATCCAACAAAGTATGTTTAAAAATAATTTATTGTCTATTAGAAACTCCAAGAAAGTCATCTTTAGGAGTCTAAGACCCTGACTCACCAGTTTGCTAATACACTATAGGCGGAATACTTCTAGGGATCAACTTGAAGGGCACTGGAAAAACTTTAAGTCACCTGAAACTTAGGTAATTGTTTAACAGCAGTGTTTGATACTCTGTATGCTGTGTGTGTTTCATGAGTTAATTTACGTTCTTAGTGAGGGCTAAAATATAAGTTGTCTACAGACTTACAAATAAATTGGGAAGATGATGACTTTAGGTTCACTGAAAGCATGAATCTTGAATTTGTGGCATGACAAAATTATTATAAAGAAATAGTAGAGCCATGCTTCTCTCTTATAGATAAAACGATTATAAAGTGATGGTCTGAGATCAAAAGCTATTTCAGTCTTAATAATTTAAATAAGTTGGCACGCAAAATTTAGAAGAAACTCCAAGTATGAGTTCGATATCTGCAGGAATTCTCTTTTAAAAATATTCATATATAACCCCAAATGAAAATCACTTAACTACCTAATGAAATTGAAAGATACTCCCTGGAGTGGACCAAATGGGAAAAGTTAATCTGTATACTTCACAAAAATGGACAGTCAAATTTACATGAACAATTTAGCATGTTACCCTAAATAATAATTGAATGAGCTATATTACACACCAGCCAGCATGGAGCTACCAATTGAGTAGTGAGAGATTACACCAAAATGGCTGGATAACCGTCTGTTTATTTAAAAAAAAAAATGCATTGTTCTGCAATAACAACCATTTTGTAAAATTTCCAGCATATAGAAAAATCTGGAAATAATAGCATCCTATCTGGTCATTACGTTTTAAAACCTAAGGAGGCTATCTTCTTACCATTAGGTCATCTCTAAAACTTAAAAGATTGTTTTGTAGCTTAGTAGCTTAGTTGCAAACACTTTTTGGTGACCTGAAATCACCTGCTGCTGCCTGAAACATTAATATTTGTCAGTAGAAAGAAAATATTATTTATGTTTCACTATCCTTCATTTACTCCTATGTTCATATTTACTCCTTTTAAATATACTATTGAAGTTGCCAGGAGAAAACAGAACTCAAGGCAAAAAATATCCATTGTTAACAGTGTTTCTGTCATAAATCTATTTTCCAAGTGACTAAGTGTAATTACATTAGTATATTGGCAAACACCTCCATAGCACTAAGTACAAGATTTTACCTCTCACTTTCAGGTTGGAGGAAAAGAAGTCCAAGTTAATAGAAAAATGATTAGAAACAGAAGGTGTCTTGGCTCTCAGTTTTGTTAATCAAAAAAAAAAAACAACTCATAAACCTTTTATAAATTTCCACCAATACCTTTCCCTTTTGAGTTAAAATCTTTTTTGTAAGATCCAAATAGAAACAATTGTCCAGAAGAGCACATTAAATTAGTGTTTCCCTAAGAGCGTTACTGAAAAAAATATGCTGACCCTGTACTTATCAATGCCTTTTGAAATCAGAACTGATTTTTAAAGAACAATAAAGAAAGCTTTTATTTTTAATATCATACCCACACTCCCATTCCTGAGATTTCTTGACAAGAGAATTTTGAATTAACTCCTTGAATGCTGTTTCATACTCACCAACAATTAATTTCATACCTGGAAATATGTTTTCCCAGCCTTTAGATGAAATTGATTAGAAGGAGTTATAGAATATTATATATCAAAGATCTTCAGAAGGCAGGAAACACACACCAACTAACCCAAACCAAAGTCTTAAGGGACTAAGAATATCACATTCTTTCAGACTCCCCAAACTTATATGATGAATCACTTTAGTCACTTGTTAGACTACAGATTTCTGGGGCCGTTTCCTAATAATTCTGTTTGCATAAACCTAGGATATTTTAAAAATCATTGTCAATGTGTTGAGAAATATTAGACTTACCTCAAATTCAACTTTTTTTATTTAAGCAACTGAGAGTTTAAAAAATATATATTTCAAGGACTTTTGGCAAGACTAACTTGCTTTTGAGAACTCAGTGAGTTGATGACACAAATCTGAACAGAATTCCATTTTCTAACACCTCATCTTCTCTGTGTGTGTTTATTTGGGGTATTATTGTTCAAACAAGTTTCTTTTTTTAAAAAGACAGGTTAGCTAAGCCTGGCATGTGTCTGAAGTGATGTGTTTGATTGACACTGAATAAAAGTAATTATTTGACATCTTCTAGATGCACATAATGGAGAGACCATAAGCCTGGAGAGAACCCTAAGAATTCCAGTCTAACAGACAACTTCCTGGGAATAAATACATAAAATGCCTCCTGGAGAGAGCATTTATTTTTATCTTAAATATCTCAAGGAAAGGCATTTCCTTTGCCCCTGTTAATCTCTCCCAGTATTCCATATGGAAATATTATAATGAGTATATATTTTTTATTTGTCAAATGTGCCCTTTTCTTTTTCCTTCTTAAAAAGGAAATATGGGGCCACACAAGGTGGCTCACACCTATACTCCTAGCACTCTGTGAGGCCAAGAAGGGTGGATTGCCTGAGCTCAGGAGTTGGAGACCAGCCTGAGCAAGAGCTACATCCCTGTCTCTAAAAAAAAATTGCTGGATGTTGTGGTAGGTGCCTGTAGTCCCAGCTACTTGAGGGGCTGAGGCAGGTGGATTGCTTGAGCCCAAGAGTTTGAGGTTGCTGTGAGATATGATGCCACAGCTCTCTAGCAAGGGTGATAAAGAAAGACTCTGTCTCAAAAAGAAATTCATAAAGTGATTAAATTGAGGTCGACAGAGTTTTAGTTATTACAGAGAGAGAATATAAATATGAACTTCTTACAAATAAATACAAGGTGAAGATTTAGAGTGGTAAAATTCTTACCCCTCTTTTGAAACAAGAACTCCTTTGAAGTTTGAAAAAGACTCTGGCTAAAAACATTCAAAATACAGATAGACCTCCCAAATTTGCACAGAATTTTTAGGATGTTCACAGATACAGGAAGCTTCCTACATTAATTAGCATTAATCTGGAGAACAGAAACCATCCCTAAAATACTGATACTCAGTCCCTTTGAAGAAGGCAAAACATCATCGAAGATTAAATAATATAAAGCACTAATTTGTTACTCTTATTTTTAAAATCAGAAGATGAAAATTGAACTATATTGTCCACGTAATTATCCTGTGAATCTATGCAGTGTGAACTTGGGTGCTATATGTCACCTGAGAACAAGCACTAAATGATTTTAATTTTTTTCTAGCTTTTGATAAATAAAGTTGAGCGATGAATTTATATCATCTAATAATCTTGGGCAGAACATTCATATAGAAGAAACAACAGTGATTATCCCTAGCGACTATAGAAATTGGTAATGGGATCAGCCTGGAGATTGCAGACAGTTATTCTTTGAGGTCCCAGAGCTTTAGCCGTGGAAATGTGAATAGGCAGCAGGTGACTGTATGGGATGAGAACAGTGGGACGGCCTGTCTGAAGTCAACAGTCCTTGACTTCATCCTTAACTAAGAGAATCAAATTCACATCAATTACCTGAGGGTATAGAGCTTTATGGGTGTACTCTAACTTACAAAATTGCCATATTTATGAACAGTTCTGGGTAAATCAATTTTATCCCGAGTAAGATCACTTTAGGCATGAGAAAAGCACATAACTTAGGGGCAGCGCCTGTGGCTCAAAGAAGCAGGACACCGGCCCCATATGCTGGAGGTGGTGGGTTCAAACCCGCCCCAGCTAAGAACCACAAAAAAAAAAAAAGAAGAAGAAGAAGAAAAAGAAAGAAAAAGAAAAAAGAAGAGAGAAGCACATAACTTAAAAGACCTTATGAAAAATAATTTTATAAAATAAAAAAAATGTTTCTTGTCTCCCGTAGCTATGTGTCTTTCAACCTGGAATACTAAGCAAGTAATTTTCGCCCAACACCATGTCCCCACTGACAGGTGGTTCTGAGACGTGGTGAGGTCTCTGCCTTCCACAGTTGTTCCAAGCTGCCTCTCCTACCCTGCTGTTTAAGCATGTTACTGTTGTCAAAAATTTTCCTTAAGTGCATCATCTCTATAGGTCCTCTTCATGCCTGGTGTCCGGAGTGAGTGGATTTTAGGTGTTTTTCATGTAATACATCAAACTAAAATTCCTGTAATTACACAGACCAGGTAGGAAAAATGCACTCCTTCCCAGCACCATGCTTATCTCAATTCCTATTTTGTCATTTCCGCAGGGTATATGGTCTCCTATTCCCCTACCCCTTTCTAGTCAAAAGCCATTGTCATAAACAAATATTTATTGATAACTACAATTGATTCAAAGAGATATAAGACCTGGTCCCTGTGCTTACTAGCTAGCTGGGAAGTTAGGGCATACAAAAAAGTGATTAATAACAGTGTGAAATAGCATAGACCAAGTGATACAGACACCCTATAATTCATCTGTTCTGCAAATCCAAATTTCCATACATTTATGTTGCTTAAAGGAAGATACATCTGTCAGTCTTTACTTGCTATGTCTTTTCACTAAGCTATGTCTTCCAGCATAATGAAAAATAATGTGATAATACAGTGACATATTACTGTGACTTTGGGCTGTTTCCATAGAGGCAGAGCAGTCTCATGGGTACCACAGTGGAATGAGACAGAGAAGGCAGGGATTCCGATCTGAGGAATGCCCCTGAGACTTTACACAGCCTCACACAAGTGACTTAACCTCTCAGTTTTGAATTTTTTCATCTGTAAAGAAACTTTAAACTTGCCAACATCACAGAGATGCTATGAAGTCCAGCTAATTAAATCCCATTAAATTTTCTGAAGATATAAAGCACTAGCTTTATGGTCATAAACAATAAGCAAAAAAAGAGAAAAAGGTCTTATCAAAAATCACTAATTTTTATACAGTGCTCACAGAAGATGATACTGATGCCCTCTAGAGCCTCACTACAGAGGTGAACTTACACCACTCCATCTACACTCTCACACTGGTTCACACAACTCTACACTCTCACACTGGTTCTACCTGCTCCATCTACACTCACACTGCTCCATCTACACTTTCACACTGGTTCACACTTCTCCAACTACACTCTCCACACCACTCCATCTACACTCTCACACTGGTTCACACCGCTCCATCTACACTCTCACACTGGTTCTACCTGCTCCATCTACACTTTTCACACCACTCCATCTATACTCTCACACTGGTTCATACCGCTCCATCTACACTCTCACACTGGTTCACACCACTCCATCTACACTCTCACACTGCTCAATCTATACTGTCATACCACTCCATCTACACTCTCCACACCACTCCATCTACACTGTCACACTGGTTCACATTGCTCCATCTACACTCTCACACTGCTCCATCTACACTCTCACACTGCTCCATCTATACTCTCATACCTCTCCATCCACACTCTCACACTGGTTCACCCCACTCCCCCTACACTCTCGCATTGCTCCATCTACACTCACACCTCTCCATCCACACTCTCACATTGGTTCACCCTGCTCCACCCACACTCTCACACTGGTTCACCCTGCTCCACCTACACTCTCACACTGCTCCATCTACACTGTTACACTGATTCACACTGCTCATTTACACTGTCACACTGGTTCACACTGCTCCATCTACACTCTCACATCACTCCGTTTACACTCTCACTCTGCTTTACACGCACGCTCACACTGCTCCATCCATACTCTCACACTGGTTGTTCTGGTGAGCAACAGCACTTCAGACAGCTGAACAGGATGGTGTACCCGTCTGTGACCATGGAACAAAGTGAAGCTAACTGGCCTCCCTGGAATGGAACCATGACCTAGGTGTCATCAACAGTGTCTGCTGATGAACCGAGCTAGTTGGATGCCACATTGATAATAATGTATCAGAGCATGGTTTGGTTTATTTTTTTCCAAAGATTTCCCTAGATTTCAATAACCATAAAGACATTAGTTTGAGTAATTAGAGGCTAAGTCAATAAGCTAGACATTATTAGATGCCATTAACCTCCAAGGGAATAACTCTTGCTGTCCCTTACAGGCCCATAGTCTCCAGCAGGCCCAGAGAAGGTGAAGTTTCACAAATGACAAGGCCAATAATAAACCCAAAGCCCTCCTGATAAGATTAGGAAAGACTCTTATGCATCTCTTGCTCAGGGTCTATTGGCAAGAATTAGAAATTGTTCTCATCTGTGTGTCCTGTGGAGGCTAATAAAGTGAGAATGAAGATGCATTGTGTTACAGAAAACAGTCTTAAGTAGTAAATAAAAAATGCCTTAACATCGAGCTCATAACTTCACCACTTGGGATTGAGTGGGTCTTTAGGCTGAGAACAAGAAGCCAACCCTTAATGAGGAAGTGATATTAGGTTGGACTGTTTCAGTTCACTCTTAGTTCTTTGAACTTTCAGACAAGGTTAATGTATGTGCTATTTCAATGGAACAGAACAAAAATATATGATGTTGAAATATTCCCTTTCTAGAAATATAAGAGAGTAATAGAACCCTGCAGTGCTAACAAAGTAGCATGTAAATCTTAGGGTGTATACTTCAGACTTCAAGTGGAATGAATGGCCTCTTTGGCCCAAGCTAGGTAAACTTGAATTCTGCAAAGCTAAAATGCTGGAAATTAGCTCCATGATGTATTAACTGAAATAATAATGTTCCTGACGTAGGAAAAAAAAAGATGGAAATTAAACATCTAGTTATGAATACAGCGCCTGCACAATGCACTCCCATGCACCGCGTGTGTTAGAATTTCTTCTCAGTTCTTTTTTTAATCTTTTATTCATAGCATTGCAGGTGATGAAAAATTTATGCCTTGAGTCTGGCATTGAAATTAAATGCAAAATGAAAACAGAAGCAGTTTATACTGACAGCTTAAATATCTTTATCTAGCATACGGTTGCACTATAAAAATCACTGGGTGACTTTTTAAATCTCCCACATGTAAAAACCAAGAGTTGTACGATAATGAAAAAGTTACATATCTAAGATATCAACAAGAAAAGTTGTATTTTATTAGCACTCTTTGTTAATTTCATTTTGCTCTATTCTGCTGTTTTTGTTTAATGTGCATAGACATAGGGATATAAGCTTTTAAAAACACTGCATAAATTAATCGTTGATACTAATTCCTCGGAGTGGAAGGAAACAATTGATTTTTGCAGTATTTTTAATGAGTGTGATTTCCCTGGTAGGCTTATGTCTTCAGCTGAATAGAAAACATTAGTCTATACCTAAGGTAGTTATGCTGTAGTAAAGGTTAATTATTCAGGTGAATCAATTTGTTCATCACTATATTAATAATGCTGGGAAAGAATGACAGTAATTACAATAATATCCATGGTCACTAGGTAAGTGAGTTTTCAAGTGTATTTTCTTCCTTTGAATAGTTGCAAGTAATTTTGTGCACATTATTTTATTAGTCACAACTCTATTCACAAAATGAGGTTCCCTGTAAGTGGTTCCTATTTTCTGGAGATGTTGACTCTTTTATCCTAGGCATGTCTGTATGAGCTGTGCTGTATTAGAATGTTTGCTGTGGCTTTTGTTGATGAACTAATGCTAACTCTCAAATAGCTCACGATGTAAATTAATTTAAGGAAATAATTTCCTCTTAGTTTTGTGAATAATGCACACAGGTTTAAAATATATTCAGTCTCGCTCTCTTTCTCTCTGTATATATGCACATGTATACATATATGGAGAGAATTTTATGAGAATTTTAAAAATAACTATAGAGTTATTTAGCATTTAAATAAGTAAAGCATGAAATTTAGAACAGTCTGCAGTTACGTAAAGCATCAATACTAAAACAACCACTTAGATTTCCATATTTAGAAGACTTCACCACACAGCTTAAAATATTTTACACTCAGCCTCTGATTTGTAGCTCTTTCCTGGCTGTTTTATGTAAACATACTGTATATAATTATGCAGATAATTTTATACAATATTAGTTGTGCTAAGAGTGCAATGAGTGTGTTTAAGTCAGTAATTAATTTAATTTACATTTTAATGATTTTAATAGCATAAGATTACCAAATCAAATGGCAATATCTCTGACCATTGTGGTATGCTGTGTGAAGAGTTCCAATATTTTGATTGTTTTATATTATACAGAATATATTTATCACATCTTGTTAATGACAACCAAAAGGAATCTTAAAATACCCATATGGGAAAATTTTTTAAACATTTTCAATGCATTTTTCATCCAACATTAAATATACTTAGAGAGTGGTGCCCAAAAGCAGTGACATATCAGATATCAGATTTTAAAGTCTACTTAACGTCTGTCTTCAGCACGTGATTGTCGGGGTGGCCTGCATCTTTGAAATACAGTTAATGACTGGTATTACATTTTTTTGCAGGCAACCTGTGTGAAAAAACAAATGCACTTAATCTATTCCTCTTTAATGCAGGAAGAATAATTCAAGGTGTTCATTATGGGAAGCAAGTGAATTACTAACTTTTACGTGTGAAGACAGCATCTGAAGCCACACTCGAACACATTCCGAGCTAACCTGTCTTCCTTCTTTCTTTCATCAGTACAGATTTAATATCATCAGGAATAAATCTAAATTGTTTGCTTCTTTCCTCCTAATTCCTGAAGCAATGTAAAAGTCTAGAGAGGTTTGAAGTGACAGGATTACAAGCAGTCTTTTGCATACATAGCCTTTAGGGATAAGCGGCTACCTTGCATCTAATAAACAAGAAAGTGAATTCATTGAATAATGAATTAAGTGGCATAAGTTGTGATAACAAGGAGCAAATGTAAGTTCAGACGAATAGTATTTGCTTTGTGTGGGGTTATCTGAGGGGGCCGATGCTCCACCAAGGGAGACTGAGAAAAGGCTCATTATATTAAGCTGTCCTTTTACCAAACTCAGTCTAAAATGATCTTGCAGTTCTTTTCCCTTTGTGTACTTCTAACTCATCAACCCCCTCCACCATGGGGATAACTAGGATTCTTCCAGACTGTTGAATTTTGTTTAAAATGAAAATTCCAAGTGAGTTTTAGATGGGTCGCCCAACAATTAATAGAGATGTCTAATTGGTTCATCCATATTAGGGTCAGCAGCTGGTCACGGAATGAGAGGTTGTGGTGCCCCATTGCACAGTTCTGAACCACATTAAATTATTAATCTACTCTGCTTGGGCGTAGCTTCCCGGGGATTCCTAACCTGCCACACTGAATAAAACAGAATGACTGCCTTACGTTTTTATCATGGAGAATCATATTCTAAATGGCAAGCGTCCTCCTATTTAGCTTGCATTACTCACTTATTGGATATGTAGAGATGTCTTCAACCGTCAGTGCTTATAACTTGTTTTGTTAATTTCTAATTGGAGCTGGAAACTATGAAAACACCGAAAAAGACAATCTGCCTGCAACACCAACTCTTTAGCCAGAACCAGTCACGCCATGAAAAGCAGAGTCAAGTCTTAGGGGGGCTTTATCTTTGACTCTTAAATTCAAAGGATATAATTAAATAAGTATGTTGCAGGAAGCTTTGTAATTTAACATGAGCTTCAGGTTAATTCAACTAAGGTTATTTTGATGATAGCAATTCCTGCAAGGGGTCAAAGTCCTAATTCTTGTGACCTTGAATAATTATTTTGACATCTTTTTAAATTTAACTGCCCTAAAGTGAATATTAACCTTGTGAAAAATTATAGCTGCATTCAACTTTCTTTTTTTAAAAAAAAACATTACAGGTCATTTAAAGGACTTTATCAATTTTCTTATGGTGTTTAGTAATATCTTAATAATTCTATAATTCTGTTATCAATGGTAAGCAGAGTTGTAATAAAAACATTTACCATATTTTCTTAGAAATTATTTTGTGAGATGTTTTCTACCAACATTTTAATATATGCCTACTTTGTACTTTTCAAATTTTAAGTTATGAGCGTCATAGCAGAACTAACTTTAAAAGCTAATTGATCTTTAGAATGTATGAATAGTATGATTTCTCAAGATAAATCACTTAGTTATCACAACTGAATAAGGGTTCGATTTTTGATATATGGCATTAGCTAAAGTTTTGAAAGCCATTCATTAGTTCATTCATGTTTGTACGCATATGTGCATATCAGCTGAGTCTTTTGGAACACCTAAAAAGCTGAAGGCCAGTGAATATTTTTTATAAATTAGAAAAATTCTGTACATAATCTAGTTTTCTTCATTTACTCATCAAAACCCATACTTACTAGACACCTAGGAGTCGTCTGAACAAGAAATGAACAGAATGAAGTTCCTTCTGTGGTGGGGTATACATCTCCATGGAGAGAAATTAGACAACAAATAGGTCTACAGAGAAGTTAGCAATTTAAAAAAGAGCAAAGTATCGGGGTGGGGGGAAGCAAACTAGTCATGATGTCACATAAGTCACAAAATAAGGGTCTTCTTTACAGAGATTTGTCAAGGAAGACCTCTCTGGGGAGCAGGCATTTCATCTGGGACTTTAGCCAGACTAACAGCAGGTGCCACTTCCTGGGGTGGGGATGAAGTTGGCTTAGATGAGAAACAGAGAGAAGCCAAACTGGCTTTATGGGCGTGAACCTGGGTGCTCACATGAGGACCCCTGTTTATAGGGCCCCCAGTCTAAGGCTCTGCTGTTACCATCTTGAAATTCCTAATTTTTAAACAAGAGGCCTCACATTGGTCCTGCAAATTATCTAGCTTGTCTAGAAAAGAAGGCTACTATATCTAGAATGTAATGGGTGGGGGTGGGGGAACATAAAAAGGCCAGTAAATGATATTTCCGGGTACATCTGGGTGTCACTGGCATCCATAGATTTCATGAGAGAATAGTTGAACTTTATCATCCAGCCTTTTGTGTCTGCTATGTAGAAAATGGAAACATTATTTTTGTCCTATATTTAACCAAATGCTCATATAGGGATGATAAATTCCTCGAGGATGATGTAGGGCTCTTCTGTGTATTGTGTACACTTCACAGCACTATGGGATTAGACAGTCCACAAATACTAACTGCAGTGAAAAGGAATTTGTCTTCTCTTTTAACCCAATAGGGCTATCTTTTCTTCCTTGGAAAAAAAATAATAAGACATTTAGTGTTCACATTTTAATTCTTGCTTTCTTCCCACAGTTACGTTGTAGCACCAAATCTGCATGACCATTTAACAATTAGGTCGAATCATATGAAATTGCCTATATCAACCATTTGTTACCTGGAAAATGGCAATTTAAATGGTTCATAGCAGGTTGAAACTGAAGGTTTATCTAAGAAAGTACAATAGAAATCTTACAAGCATCTTTGTAATCCCTGCAGGATTACATGGGCGGTGGGGTAGTTCAAGGCTGTTCATTAGAGCACCACAGACACAGACACAGCACTGTCAGACTACTGTGGACAGGTCTCCTGAGAGGTAACTCCACCTCCCAGGGAGGGCTTTCTGCCAGTCAGCAGCTAAGGCTCCCCCCATTCTCTACTATACCCTGCTCCCCCATCCCCCACTCTCTACTATACCCTGCTCCCCCACCCCCCACTCTCTACTATACCCTACTTTATGGCAAGTGAGTTGCCACAAATGAGATCTCTTGTGCAGGTGGCCCAAGTCCATGTCATAGTTCAGAGTTGTGGCAGGTAACAGGGCCTGGTCTACAAGCTATTATTCACTGGTGACCTTTGCTAAAGGAAAATCTATTTCCATTTGTTGATGACTGTGATGATTTGCCCAATAACTGCTATAAGTACTTTGAATTATGTGACTGTGTGACAGAATCTGGCTAGCAGAGGTTTATTTTTGTCAAATCAGGACACAATTTCTCTGATCAGGACAAAGAAGTGATTTTCTTTTTTTGTCATTCAAGATAGATAATGAACTGACAAATTCTCAGAAAATGAGATGGGGGCATTTGTTGTTTGCTTTGTAGTTTTTGTTTTGGAAAGTTTGTTGATTCTAAATAATTGTCATCAATTTGCTTTGTATCTGGTACTCTTGTATCTTAGCAACACTCTAAAACTCACCAGTTCGTGATTCTTCTACTGCATGTTCCTGTTTCTTATGTTTTATTGCTTTCTTTGCTTTTCCCCAACTCTCTCACACTTCAAACCACATGCCTCACTATGCAGTTTTTGAGTCAGTACAGGGATTGTGAATTTCATTCTTAGTAACCTAGCAAAAATGAAAAACTCCTAAGAAGTGTTAGTCTTCCCTCAAGAACCTTTTAAAATATATTTGTTACCATCCTTTACATTTCACACATTACCTGCTCAACTCTAGAATGTAAGGTAGAAGCACATCTTTGACTTTTTCCCAAACTCAAGTTATGAAAGGACCTCCAAATTAAAAGGAAAAAAAAACCCAACTATATAGGATATATATATTTTTTCACATCGAATATTTTAATCAGTGTACTTTTCCTCCTGAACTTTGCACTAACACTGGAAATATTCCTCAAATGAATGGCTGAGTAAATGCCCTCAAGGAACTTAATGGTCTAGTGATGGGGTTAGACAATCACCCAAAATCAGGTATGCTGGGATGGGGGAACATGTACAACACAGAAGCTCAGAGGAGCTCCCCCAAGCTGGCCTTGGCAGACAGGGAAAGTTTCCTGACATCTAAGCTGCAATTAAAGCTAGTGTAAAGTCTGCAGGTGTCTCGTTTCCATGAGGACCAGGCAACCCTGAATAAAAGGCTGACCTTGAAGATGACTTTCCACAGAGAACAGTCTCAGGACCCTCTTTCCTGTCTTCTAATGCCTTTCAGTTTTTCCTTCCCGAAGAACTTGCTCTGTTCCTGGCTAAATAGGACTTGTTTAAATATTTTGTGCTGGCGGAGCAAAGTGGCTCAGGCCTATAATCCTAGCACTCTGGGAGGCCAAGGCTAAGCAAGAGCAAGATCGTATTTCCACTAAAAATAGAAAAGTTAGCCAAGCATTGTGAACACCTGTAATCTGAGCTACTCAAGAGGCTGAGGCAAGAGGATTGCCTGAGCCCAAGAGTTTGAGGTTGGCTGAGAGCCATGATGATGCCACAGCACTCTACTCAGGATGACAGAGTGAGACTCTCTCAAGGAAATAAATATTTTGTGCTTTATTACCAACCAACCACAGTGTGTTCTGTGATGGATTATATTGGGCACAATAATCTTGAGGAAACTTGTCAATTACATCATAAAATGGCACATTCAGAGACACCTTTTAGGGACAAGGTACACTTAACCCAAAGGAGTGAGCAGATGGTATGGGAATTTCAGCTGCTAAGTCACATGAACGGCAAGTATTGTTTTGAGTTAGAGACCATTATGGAGCTTCCCCCAAATTCACTGAGTAGGCTATTAAATACCTTTGCCCTCAGAACTAATTTTCTTATTTCTTACTTATCGTAATTATGGAAATAGGAAAAATAACAGAGAATGAAAAAGGTAAGGATAATAAAAGAGATAGAGAAGTGGAAATATAAGAAGAAATGACCAAAGCCCTTACCCTCTTCTTGTAAGCTATGTTTTTGTCACTGCTTAGAATAAGTAACATGTTCATTGTACAGCCAGTGTTAGCTAAGATGCAGCATGATGCTGTAGAGAGGAGCATGGACTTCAAGTAAGAGAGTTCTGGGCTTGAATCTTGGTTTTACTACTTACTAATGATATGACCTTAGGCAATTCACTCAATCTCTCTAAGCCTCAGTTCTATACAGATATAAAAGTATCAATACCAAGCTCACTGAAGAGTTGTGAGGAGTGTACAAAATAACTCACATCTGCTGTGTGTCCATTTTACAGATTTGTTGTCCCAATGGCCAAGTTCCATCAGGATATTTTATAAACAGAGGGACACTTACTGTAAAACCAAACATGGTAGTGACAGGCACGGAACAGTTTTCATCTTTGAAAGACTCCTATGGGGTTTTCTGTGCTTATTTAGGATCTGCCCTTGCACCTGACCCACCCACTTCCCAAGCACGTGTACACTTTCTACAACTCAGGTGTGGTAAGTTAAAGAGTGTAAGGGAAGGAAGGTGTAAAAGCTCTGATTTGCTATAGTACATGCATCAACACTATTAATCTGAAGCAAAAGATAGATTAACTTTCTTCACACTGTGCAATTGAAACTCTGGCTTTGGGAACCCCACTTCTAAAAATAGACACTTGGTACACAGGCAGAGAGAGTCTGCTCTCCACTATGTCTTTCTAGAAAATACTTTGCTTTAATCTCTCCTTGCCAGAAAAACAAAAGGTAGCTCACTGTTATTACGATAACTTCATATTATATTGTCTCATCAAAACAATAAAATGCTCCTGAAGATTGTTCCCAGGGTCTGTGTTTATATATATGGAAGAAAATCTCATTGCGGAACTGAAATGCCATTATGGTGATATTATTTGCTCAGTTTCTCTGAAGATTAGACTTTCTAAACCAAACACTGATTATGAGTCTGTGTTATAGAGAGTTGAGGTCACGTTTAAACCTTTTTAAAGGACTGAGTAACTCGGGAAGCTGCTGAGTCAGAACCTCTCAGGAGCCTTCTATTAAGAGTTTAAAGAGGAAGCAGTAAAAGACCCCCCATGCCCCCACCTTCCTAAAGCCAATAGTGAGAACGATGGTTTCTCAGGACCTCCTTATACTCAAAGCTGACCCCGTAGGGTAGAAGCTATCTCCATCACGTACGTGACAGACTGTCCAGACTCATTTCACTCATTTGTCAATCACTAAGTTCTGAAGTTCCTCTGTCCTTGTTCACAAAGATAATTTAACCCCTGCATGTCAACTCTGATCCAAGAGGTTCAATTGTTCCCCAGGAAGATGAAAATACTGGTACCTGAAACAGACTTGTCAATGAAATGCATAGTTTGGTCGATTCAGATTGCCAAGAAGGAAAGAAAGTAAAAGAAACAGAAGGCGAGGCAGGGAGGAAAACAGGAGCAAGTTCAATTTGAACCTAGGAATTAGGTAGTGCATTGTGATTGCTTTGCTCAGAAACTCTGCTTAACAGCAGACTTTGATTTTAAACGATTTATCTCTCATTTCTCAACCAAAGTCTAGACACATTCAACCATAACAAGCATTTATAAGGAATTTACTTAAAATATAGAGGTAGTTTCTGTGATGAGACTCATTTTGAGCATGATAGTTGTGACTGTTCCAGAGGAAACTTTCATTAGATATCTTGTAAAACTCTGCCTCCCGATCTTGAAATACATGTCTAGATTTCAAAAATTAGAAGGCAAGCCATGAGCATGGTGGTTCTACTACTCTTTGTTTTATCCTTAATCAAGGGAATTTTGAGACTTTAGCCTTCAATTTCCTCATATGTGAGGGAGAGGAGAGACCAGTGTTGCATCTTAAAGATAATTTCTGATATTAATCAATTCTGAACAACTAGTAAGTTTTAATTTCTGCAGGCTTCATAGCGGAGCGCTTAGTTGAGTTTGAAAATACTAAATTTGCAAGTACTATGTACACTACTCTTAAAGAATTAAAGGAATTATTTAATGAAGAATGTTCAATGAAAGCATATGTACCCAAAGTAAATATAAATCTATAGATAGAATAATTCTGATTGTGTTAATGTGTACTATATATAATAAGGATAGAGTACAGAGGTTATTAATATGTATCAGACTGGCTGGAGGTGTGAGATACCTAAAGTTTACTCCCTACTCTTTGTTAGGCACTTTATGTTATTTCTTCATACAATTCTCATACCTGTTTGCGGGGCTGGCCTTGATATTTGTATGCCTGAATACCAGACTGAGGCTCAGAAAAGTGACCTGCCCAATGTCATACAGTTAATAAGTGGCAGAAAAGATTCCAACGCCAACTCTAATTCTTGAGAGTCCGTGCACCTGTCACACAACACAGGTACACCTGCTTCATCAGGCAGAGCTGGCTATAAGTAAACAAGTGGGAGAAATACAGTTGGAAGGAAGGAAAATTCTTTCTGGTGTATAAGAATGACTTGGCCATATGGTTAGGTGGAAGGCAAGTCAAGCCCAGAAGCATAGCTGGAATCCAAATGTTGTGCTAACGCATATCCAACAAGTGGTGTGGTCACCATGAGAGGCTGGGAGAAAAGGGAGGAGAGCTCAGAAGCAGAATGAGAGCAAGACGTCTCTAGAGAGGCAAAGCAAACACATAGCAAATGCTGCAAGAAATTTATAATTAATGGCTAAATTGTGTGGCAAAATCTCTGTGTGCTTCAGGCATTTAGATGTTGGAGGGCTGTGTCAGTCAGAAAGTCAACAGGAGAGCAAACTTCTTAGAAAGAGAGATGCAGACAGGGAGGATGTGTGCAGATGTGCAGGGCAGGGTAGGAATTGATCCATGTGCGGGGAGATACAAGGCCAGAGAAAGTTTGACTTCTGTACATTGGAGGGCAGGTACTGAAGGGTCAGAGGACAGATGATACATTTTAGGGAGAAAATGAGTTAAAACATTTCAGGAGAGGGGAAACTGTTAGGAAGCACTCTGAAATCCAGGAGGAGAAGTTGATGGTGTCCCAAAGGCAGAGAATATGGCCCTCTGTTTGGGGAGTGACACTCTGTATAACAGAGAGTGTTCCTCAGGAGCTACTAGTCTGTCTGTGAAACACAAACTGGACTGGGGTTGGGATAAGTGTTATTCAGGGGAGCCTTTTAGAAGGATGTGACAATAATTCAAGGAACTGCATTCATTTTAATAGTCCTTTCTTACCACATAGAATTATATGGCAGAGCATTTTGAGTCCCCTGTAGAGTTACAAGTTACATTTGGAGGTCATACTATGGGACTCTGTTAAGTATTACGGAACTTCCAGTTAACCTTAACAACTACCTATGACTGCAGTCACCAACCCCTGGGCTGAGGATTGGTAGGGTCCATGACCTGTTAGGAAGTGGGCCACCCAGCAGGAGGTGAGCGGTAGCCAACCACCTAGCTTCATCTATATTTACAGCCACTCCCCATCCTCACTCAGGCCTTGAGTTCCGCCTCCTATCACATCAGCCAGCATTAGATGCTCACAGGAGCACAAACCCTACCGCAAACTGTGTCTGTGAGGGATCTAGGTTGTGCCTCCTTATGAGAATCTAATGCCCTTCTACTCCCCACCCCCACCCCCAGTCTGCAGAAAAATTGTATTCCATGAAACCAGTCCCTGGTGCCAAAAAGGTGGGGGCCCATTGACCTATGAGACATAGAAACTCTGAACCAACTCACTTCTTGCTTTAACAAAACTGAGCCAGCAAATGGTAGGAGCCAGGATAAGAGGCTGGACAGTAGGCTCCAGGAGCTCAGCCTACCACCCAGGGTCATAACTATGTATAGTTTTAAGCCTCTCAGACATGTCAAAAGCAGTTATAATTTTTGTCACTCAACATGCAAATATTAAAACAGATATATTTCTAAGTCCCTAATGCAAGAACTTGATGAGTTTCACTGTGTGCCAGGCGTTGTGACACCCTATGGAGTGACAATATCCCTGATTTTGGAGGAGAAACTGAGGATTCTGTTAGTTCTATAACTTGCCCGCAGTCATCGAGCTAGTATGTGGCAGAGACAGGATTTCTTCCTTGTAATGATAGGGAAATAGAAAAATGCTCAAGAGACTTAAAGAAGTAAAACAAATCACATGTGGGTTATAGAACAAGAAAAATGTACAAGGAGTTGTCATTTGAACAGAGATTTCAAGGGGGGCAACATAAGAGAGGATGTTTCATAACGAGGGCTTAGGGCTAGGAAGTATGGGGAAACTAGAGGCAGACAGACCACTCATGATAGGCCCTCAATGAACTGTTGAATGGATGAATTAGTGCACAGGTGGATATCTGAATGAATTAGTGAGGAATAAATAGCATGGTGATAGTGGTAAGTGAAAGGAGAGAAGAGAAGAGACATTATAAAGCATTATAAAGACATGGTCTGTAGGGCTGAGTAACTGATTGGGATTTTGGAAAAAGGGAACCAGTTGGAGGGAATGTTTAGAGTTAGACAATTTGGATCTGAAATAGAAACCATGTCTTTTGAAACATTTCTCAAGAGTGGAAAACGACATCTAGAATTTTAAAGCAAGGTCATCACATATATACCTAACAATGAACTTAGTTTTTAAAGTTATAAAGAATTAATTTTAGGAAAAATGCTAAAACTTTGAAAACACTTTTCAGCCCTGCAAACTTTTGTACAGTGCTACCTTTCAATATAAATGAGTTATTGTTTTAAAGAGGAAAGAAGAGAGGGACTAAAAAATAATAATAATAAATTGGTAAGAAAAACATTGCCTTATTTCAAGAGGAAGTTGAACGTACATTTTTAAGCAAGTGCCTTCCCTGAAGGAGCCTTGGGGTTATATACCAAGTGAAAGAGAGATAGCAAAGGTGAGTTGTGACCAGGCCAATCAGTGTATTTCTTTTTAATGTTGAAGTTCTGGGAAACTGATTTACATTGAGGAGAAATTTGAAGTCATGTTCTGGGAATGTGAGATGAAAATTTCCAATCCAAGTCTTTAAGAGTATAATGGAAGTTATACCTAGAATTTAATTATTAGTATGACCTCTTGAGAACTCCCTAAATGTAGAAAGGGTTTTGTTTTTTAAATACTTAAAATTCTTTACACAATCTACTGGAAAAAGAAAAAAGATGATTCATTCAAAAGTAATCTGTTCATTCATCATGAAGTGAATGGAGCCATTTTTACCAGGTAAATTGCTTGCCACCCCCTAGTCTAGGAAGGAACAGTGTCTGCAATAGTTAGAATGTGAAATGTCTGGGAAAATAAGAACAAGAGGGCATTTTTGGCAAAGTTAAACTGTCAGATGATGCAGATTGGGAGGCTTTGATCCTATTGTGATGTGAAGGCTTTAGATGTTAATGATAACTATGTAAAACTGTCCAGCATGGAAGCATGTAAGATAAAATTCTTGTACATTTTTGGCCAGGATCCTAAAACTTGCTTCAGTTGCAGCTGATATTTTTGTGCCAAATCAGAAGGCTCTTTGCTGGTTCTTTTTTGATAAAAGGGCCAAATGAAATAGATTGGAAATATGTACTTTGAACAGCCAGGCAGAGTCTCAGGAAGTTTGCCAAACAAGATTTCCAAATAAAATGTTTGGGAAAGAAAACAGGGATGGACTTTGCAGATGCTGGGTGGGTTCCGCCAGCCATCTGTGCAAAGAGTTACTTGGTATCATATCAGCTGAGTGCCAGGAAACCCACCAAACTATCAGGGTAACTTCATTGTTAAATGGGTCCACTTGTTTACCAGGCAACCATCTATTTAACCAAGATAAAATAACTAAATGTATCTGCACTTCCTGTGAGCAACAAGAGCAAAGACCCAAATTATTGAAACACAGGAGAATTTCAGCAATGGAACTATTACCTCCGTGCTAATGCATTAGCAGTTGAAGAAGGCAGATTAATTTACTTATGTGAGTTAAGTGCATTCTTGGCTTGCAAAAGGGGAATCATTTGCTCACTTAAGCCAGAGATCTCATTTTTGACGGCAAATGTCACTGCCTGGATTTCCCTTTGACAGTCTGGCAACCCCACACCCCTGTTATAGTATCCATTTATTTGTCTTATTTTCAGCCAGATTAATCCATTCTGTTTTGACAAGAAGACTGATGGGTAATTGATAACTGTGATAGACACAAACAGAAGAGTTGGATGCTGAATAATTCAGCACTTTTCAGTATCAATAAGAGAACAGGTTGAAGAATTTGTGTCTCTATTTACACTTAAACTAAACTAAGTCAGCCCAGACATTTATGCTGCCAGTCTATCAGAAAACCAAACAGTGTACATTCGGTTTCCACCCGACAAAATGTTTTATAAGCTTGTAACAATATGTGTGAAGCTGCCAGAATAATAAATAGGTACAGCAGCCCGTGCATGCTAATGTTATGTTGTAAGCAGTTTTGTTGACAAGTGCTAATACTTCTTTCATACTATCATCAAAAGCAGCTAATACAACAGCCATTATTTGCTGGCTTTCCAAGCAAGACATGATGGATTGTGACCTTAATATGGGTTAGCCGAGTTTTGAAAGTTAAACAACTTGCAATAAATCATAGAATTATTACAATGCAGTTTAATTGGTTAAGGACTGTTTATTTCCTAAACAGGGTGAAAAATTTCTGTTTCGGCACTTTTAATTTGCAAAGTGCATTTTCATTATGAATGGCAGTTTAATATTCTGCTCTTTTGTCATGCAAAATATGCAACACACAGGCAATCTATTAATTGGACAAAAATGCATTGCAAGCGTAAATTATCCTTCATATCATCACTTGTGAGCTTTTACGTCTATTAAATGTGTTAAATGGAACATACTTAAAGGCTAGACAACTTGCAGGCTACTTCTTGAAATTTAAGTCAAGCCTCAAGATGATTTTAATGACCTTTATTTTTGGCAAAATAAAGTAATTAAGTGATTGTAAATATAAAGGGCAATTTAAAGAGGGACTGCTTCCTTACAGCATAAGTGCATACGTCTTATTGATTCAGCACACACAGGAAACCGACAATAGCACTGTTTCATATTGATATGTCTTGAGAAATGGAATCCAGCCCCATGGATTTACGTCTCTCTTTGCTGTAATATGATTTCTAGAGTAGAAATTTCCATTGGCAAATAAGTGGAAATAGGGAGAGCCGTAGCAAAATGACACTGCCACACAGTTCAGCATAACTGAATAGCTGCCCCCGTATGCTTTGATCCAAGGACGCACATTTGCACAAGGGTATCGAGAGCACAGAAATAGTAACAAAATACTTTGTAGTAGGAATGTTGATAGGACATGTTTGACTTTAAGAATGCCACATCTCTCAATGCGTTCCTAGGAGATTTCCTCAAAGCGCATGCAGCCTGTTCATTTATACTGCACATACAACTCTGAGCCCATTTCTCTTATTTATTGACATCTGGGTAGACCTTTTAAAAACTTAGAAATTCCTGACTTGAAACATTTTCCACAGATTGGTCCGGCTCTGTGCCCCGTGCTGTCATACCATGTCTGCTTCAGAGATATAAATTATTAGCAATGCAAACTGAAAGTTTCAGATAGGCATTCGATCCATTTTTTTTTTTTTGAGACGGAGCCTCAAGCTATCCCCCTGGGTAGAGTGCCATGGCATCACAGCTCATAGCAACCTCCAACTCCTGGGCTCAAGCGAGTCTCCTGCCTCCGCCTCCCAAGTAGCTGGGACCACAGGCG
>CAUYQV010118329.1:0-14285 GCA_963574575.1 Galagoides demidoff
AGGTATTTCTTACAGGGGTACAAGTGAAACTCTCTAAGAGTAGAATCAGAATGTTTTAAAACTATAACTGAGAAAATGACATGAAGGCTGTGTTGATCAGTTTGATGGAAGTATTTCGGATTGCATGTGAAAACCCCACACTGTACCTCAGAAGTGTATTAATGTACATAGTTACCATTCAATAAAAAAAAGAAAAAATAATAATTTGTTTTAATTGTTTAATCTCTGATTTCCTTGTACTACGTGTTCCATTAGGACAGAACCCCTCTCTTTCTTATTTGCTCCATAACCACAGCATTTTATGACCTAACACAAATGGAACATACTCTACTTTCAATGTTATTCAATGATGAATCAGTAAATGACTTTAATGTTTTCTGTTGGTTTGATTGCTCTAAGGATTAAATGAAAGAACATGTGTGCAGCCAGTACAATGTCTGGCTTGAGAATTCCACCCAATTAATGTTAGTTCTTTGCCTTCTGTAACAGAACACATTGTTTGAGATACAAACACTGGAATCACATGGCCCAGAGGCTAACAAACAGGATGCCTGGACTCCTCTAAGGAACACAAACCTCCCAGCAGAACCCACGTGTACCATGAGACTCGGGCACGTGCACTGCACTGCCACCCATCACAAAGAACCATGCTGCGGGCACATTTGGAAGTCTCCAGAGCAGAGAAGGAAAAGCATTCCATATTCTGATTGATTAAAGCTACTAATTAGGTCCATGCACTATTCAAACACCTACAGTTCTTGCTTACTGGGATACCAAGGAAGAGGTTGGCAGAGATGACCAAAACCACAGCCAAAGAACCAATGAGCTTCTACAGAATTTTGGAAACAGAAATTGCCAATAGTGTTTAGAAACTCAAAGTAGAAATAGTGGTTCAGAAACTCTAAATGGAAATATAATGGACAGGTAGGCATAAGAGCCTCCTTCTTGCTTGAAGCCTCTCAGAACACAGGTAACATCCAGGCAACTGGCAGTGAAAAAAATAGGGGTTTGGGGCGTCAGGCAGATATTCTTTGTGCCACTGGCTCCACTAACTGTGACCCAAGGCAAGTTGAATGATACCTGTAAGTATTCAACTGCAAAATAGAAAATATCCACTTTGTAGAGGACTGGGAAGCTTAAATAAATTATCTGTATGAAGAGGCTGGCAAGTACCCCATATCACCACCACCACCCAAAGGTAGCTGTCTCTGGCAGAGGACCCAGACCACCTGGAATTGGTATCGCTATCTTCTCTCTTAATTGGCTCTGGAGGCTGTATTATTTTGTGGCACTGAGTCATGATCTAGTAATATAATTTACCCAGGTCCTTTTATAGGAGAAGTGGCCAATAAGGACTCAGAGATGGAAAGGAGCAGGATCATCCTTAAGTAAGGTAAGCTACTCCATAAGTAAAGAACAGGGCATTGGCTGGGTTGTGGGAGAGGAAGGGTTGGCCTGGACCCTGGAAGCTGAGAGAGGGTAAAGCCTGAGAAAGAAGAGCGTTAGAGGAGAGAGCTAAAGGCCAGCACTGGTTCAGACTGCCTGACCAGCGGCTGAGGTTCCAGTGATTCTTTCCCTGGGACTGCCCACTGGAAGGCCAACCCAAGGCAGAAGCAGCAGCCAATGAGAGGCAAGCTCATGCATGACTCACAACCCTGAAAAGGCTCAGGAAGTAGAGCAGCAGGTGCCTCTGGGGGCGGGAAGTGAGCCTGGCTGGAAACTGTACTGGGCAAACATCCACCCAGCAGGACCTCAAAGGCCAAGGTCCCTGACATCACTGCCCTGCCCCGGGTGGGGGAGAAGAAAAGTGAATCTCTGGTGAAACTGAGCCAGATGGTCTCTAGACTACATTTTCCACCCTTTGACATAATTTTCTGGTCTCAAGGAATCTAAGTATTATTATGTCTGAAGCTTCTGGTATAGTAACATAATTATTGGCCAATAATAATTTTTCATTGCTCTTTTGAGCAAAGAATATTTTCTGTGCCTCTGTTTATTTGCCTATCAATTAACCTAATCTTTTTCTGTGGTTTCCCTCTCCCCATAAAGAATATTAACTCTAATGTAGTCCAGGAGTGTAGGTAAAAGAAACTATTACCCCATCTCCTGTTTTTTTTCCTTTCTTTTTAATTTTTAAGAAGTATATTCAAGTATGACTAAGTTAAAACAAATTCTGATATAAAGAGAGAAATGGTATGTGGTACATGGCCTGTGCAAGAGCAGGGATTTTTTTCCTGATGTAAAACTAAAAATACCTAAAAATATTGTTTTCAGACAAGTTTCATCGGAGAAAAATTACATTTAACTTACATTTCATGAAATTAATCTTTCTTTCCTTTCTATAAATTTTTAAAACTCATAAGGAGAATCCTTATGAGGATTTCTGTTATACTTGGCTTAAGACAAAACGGAATTTAATTTCTCTAAAGGCAACTTGATATCTTAAGGTTGTAAACTATATTAATAAATATGGTTTATAACATGGACATGTAGTAGCACTTCGTGGAATACTAAAGCTATAAAATAATAAACTAAAGCAATGTGAGTAAAAAGGTAGCCTAAGAAAATAAACATAAGACTTCAAAAACAATTTCTTACTATATTATCAGCCTTACTTATCGGCCCAGGAGCTTCAAAATAATTAGACGTGTTATGGCTTCTTGACTTCTTATAGTCCTATGTGTTCATTAAAAATGTTATCTTGAAATGAAAAGTAAAATTTATCTCTTAAAAAAAAGCATAGCTCTTACATTAACAGCACAAATACTCAATTTTTGGTCAAACTTGAGAAGCATGCACAGCATCTATATTTTAAGTGAGACCATGTATGTCCTTGTTCTTGATAATTGCTAAACCAGGAAAAGCTTGGTCACACGTGTAGAGGTGGAAAATGAGACCACAATGCCTTTGCTTTCCTATCCACAGCAGTAAACTCTTCCTCAGAGCACCCAGAACTTGGAGGGACAGATTGGTAACCTCATCTTGAGTGTACAGTCTGACTGCACCTTAAAGTCAAGTTCTCAGGCAAAACAGAAGATTGAGAAAAAGGCTCCTTTACCCCATCAATGTACATGTGTCTAACGCTATTCAGTTTGGTCCTACAAATCCTCTAGGTGTTTTGTGGTAGGTCTTGAGGCATACCCGTAGCGTTCCTGTCTCTCAAGCCTAAGCAGCGGTAGAAAAGGTCGAGCTTTCCTTTTTTAACATAATTTTTTCCAAGAATCTTGTCACTTGAAGCCAAAACATTCTTTCTAAGGCTTCTCAGGCACTTGTTCCCCCAGTCCATGTGATGAAAGGTGTCTCCTAGGTAGGCTGATCTCTGCAGGCGTTCTTCGCCCTCAAAGGTCTTAGCAAATCTGGCTGATTATTTTCTTGCTAGTACCCCGACAGTTCACTTGCAGCTCACATGCCTGTGGAGAACTCGCCACCAACTTCATGTAGCAGGTGATTTAATGGGATCTTTGTTCAGGCTTTCATATTGTTTTATAAGTGTTCTGAATACATTGGTCCTTATTTTTTTAAGTTAGCCATTTTTGTAGCATAATCCGGATTGATGTCATCTCTAAGAGAATTAGCCATCAGCATCTTTGAAAAAAGGAGTATATTGTGATAATAGCAGGGTTTTTTCTTTAGACAGAGTCTCACTTTGTCATCCTCAGAATACCGTGGTGTCATAGCTCACAGCAACCTCCCACTCTGGGGCTCAAGTGATCCTCTTGCCTCAGCCTCTCAAGCAGCTGGGATTACAGGCACTGCCATAACACATGCTATTTTTAGAGATGCTCTAGCTCTCTAGACATTCTATGCTGGTCTTGAACTCCTAAGTTCCAGCAATCCATCTGCCTCAGCCTCCCAATGTACTAGGACTATGGGTGTGAGCCACCACTCCTAGTCTCAGGATTTTTTTTTTTTTTTCACAAGAAAGGTTAAACCTCTCATGGAGCCAATCACCAGAGAGCCATCATCAATGTAGATGCCAATGCAGTTCCTTGAAGATAGACTTTGTGTTTATAGGTGTTTCCAGATATAATAGATTTCTTTAATTTCATCATCACTTATAAAGCCTACAAATATCAAACACCACATCATGGAACTTATTGGTGAAATATGTGGACTCATCATACTGGACAGAGAAGCTATTGTTCCTCAGCTTATTACACAAACCTCTTCATCATCATGGGTCCTGTCATCAATATGTTGACCCAGCAAACAGCTTGAAAGTGGAACCTTTTCCATTTTTCCTCCCACAAGTTGTCCTACCATTTTATTCATTTTAATTTTACTTGCATTATGGAGTTTTCATCCACTGTGTGACTTATCCTTCATGAGAAGGGGTAATAATTTATGCTACTAAGTAATTTACTCCCTAAACCTGAATGTTATGCTAAAGATTTACCCTGGTTGTTTTGAGATTCCAACAATCATTTAAAAACATCAGGACCTTTCCTCGTCTAAAGGCTGTGACTCATATTTAAAACTTAGGCATCTACCCAAAAGGAAAAAATCATTTTATCATAAGGGTATTTGCACTTGACTATTTATTGTAGCTCAATTTATGATTGTCAAAATGCAGAAACAACCAAAATGCCCACCAACCCAGGAATGGATTAACGAGCTGTGGTATACGTATACCATGGAATACTATTCAGCCATTAAAAGATGGAGATTTTATATCTTTTGTATTAACATGCTTTACTAAGAAGAATGTGTTCTACTTCCGTGCATCATAAGAATGAAGAAGCAAGAATCCAATGTACTCAATTCTAATGTGAAGGCAGTAGATGAGCTAATACAAAATGGGGAGAACAGAAATGAGGGAGCAGAGAGAGGGGAGGGGGATGGGGGTCACAGTGTATGGACATCTCTTGGGGGACACAATTATAAGAGGGACTTTACCTAACAAATGCAATCAGTGTAACCTAATTATTCGTACCCTCAATGAATCCCAAACAACTAAAAAAAAAAAAATCATATTTTGCAGAAAGCTTTGCTGCATTGTGAGTTGTTTGCCACAGACCTGGAGAGTGACATAGACCTACAAGCATCGCCAGCCCTATCAAGCCATTGATGAGCAGCTTTCATCAGAACAAACTTCTATTGTGTGCCACTTGTTGCAGACATGCCATGAAATGACTCAGAAGATAATTCCTCATGACTAACCTTATCAGAATTGTCCACACCTATAGGACTAGAAAAGTGGAAAAACAAAGAAAGAGTAGTCGGGAAAATACTAACAAAGAAAAATGTCCAGGGGCACTAACCCCATCAGACATTGAAATTTAAGTAAAACAATACAGTGCTGACCCATGAATCAGTAAATAGACCAATGGAATAGACTTAGAAACTGAGAAATAGACTCAAGCACATATGGAAATTGAGTATATGCCCAAGGTGGCCTTGTACCAATTTATTTTGCTAGTACAAAAATAAACTTTTTAGTAAATACTTTTGGACAGCTAAATAGTCAAGAAATGGGATATACAGAAGCAAGAAATTCAGAGAAGACCTCCATGGAGCTGGGGAAAGAGATCGCTGGTGGCTGGTACTGATTCCTCTGGGAGAGCTCCTGAGGCTGGTATTATTTCAAGTGCCAAAGGAAGATAGAGGCTGAAATCAACTGCTAGTATGATTCTCATGGGAACAGAAAGGAAGACACCATTTTGCCTTCCTTCTGCCTTTCATTCATTCTCTACAAATCCCACCAGTAAAAGAGGTGGTGGGGTTTACAGTGTCCCAGCACCAGCATCACAGAGCAGAGTATAAGAAAGTGGGTTTAGAGCTGAGCTTAATGGCTGGCACAAGTATAAAATGAGTATCTCCTTAGTTAGCACACATTCTTCTATAACCATCCTGAGACCAAGGAGGAAGAGCAAATGAACACATGGCTTGGGTAAGAGTGCTACATCTCCATCTTTCTTAGTAGGAAGGCAAGATAATACCCAGAAATGATGTCAGGAATAGCAGTATAAACATTATACTTAGAAAAAAAAAAAGATGAAACAGGTTTAAAAAAAAAAGGTTTAAGGTAGGAGATTTGGTCTTAGAAGAGTGGACAATGAATTGGCTTTTATTCAGAGCATTGGAAAGCTACTTTGCTTTTAAAATTAAATGTGGCTTAAATTTTTAAAAGATAAAATTTAAACAAAAGCAACACCAGTGAAGAGGAAAAAACGATGGCTCTGGGGTAGCATTTGTAGCTTGGAAAAATAAATTCAACATAAGATAATTTGATTTTTTTTTAATGAAAAGGAAAGTTATTTTGATAATACAAACTCCTGAAGGCAAAAATAGAAAATCCATTTTGGTGTTAAATCATGTGAGAGATGGACAAGAAATTCGATTGTGGGCTCCATGAGGGCAGACTGGGTGTCCGTTTGATTCATTGATTATAACTTATATCATGAACTACGACTAGATGAAAGATTGGACAGCAAAGGCAGACCAGACATGGCCACACTAGTCCCTGAGAATCCTGAGGGCTTACTAAGTAAAATAACATCCAGCCTGAGCTCAGGTTGCTGGTTTTAGACAGATAACCAGGTAATTATAGTGCCTTGAGGTTAGAATTATTGTAGTAATAGGAACTAAAAAATATGGACCACAGAAGGTAGAGAATATTACTCTTCCTGGTAGAAGATGAAGGTGTCCTTGAAGGTTAAGGGGCCACAGTTGTTCTGGATCTTGAAAGATGACTAAAAGTTTGTCAGGTAGAGGAAACAGAGGGAAGAAAGTGGAGGAGGACACAGATCACAGGCTTTGATGTGCCCCCCAGGAGAGTCAAATGTCCTGTGGGAATGGAAAAGAGGGCATGAGGAGGTGTGTGACAGGTGATGAGACTAGAGAGAGAAGTGGACTACAAAACGAGTTCACTGCATCTTCACAGTTAGGTGCGGGGAACAGTATTAAAAGAGGCCCTTGGACTTGACTGTTGAGAAAGATCATCCTGGTAGCACCATGTGGAGGAGGGACTCGGGGAGGGGGGGTGTAATAGACAAAAGGCACAAGAGAGAACAGTAATACCATCAAGAAGAGAAGCTAATGTGTATTAAATAACTTACAAGGTGCCCTGCTCTTGCTTTTGTGTGGTCTCATGGTCTCATTTCATCCTAAATATTACCCTGGGAGGTAGGAATTTTTATCCCAATTGTCCAGCAGGGATACTGAGAAATAAGAGGGTGGGCTTTTATGTAAGAAAAGAAGTATTCCCTAAGTAGGAAGCTTCTGTACATTTTCTGCCTGGGCAGGAACCAGCGTCACGTGGGATTGGCCTGATGCCAGCAGGTGTGATCACCTGGCAGAATAGGAAGCACTTGGGCAGGAATGAGGGCAGCTCCCGACAAGTGCAGAGTGACATTTGTTAGGAGGAGAGTGGGGTTAATGCCTAAATATGGCTATTAAAGAAGTTCAAGAACATGATGTCGGAAGACATCCAACCAGTCTCTTGATGTCCAGTCCTCCCAAAGTCCTACCCACTCCAGCTCTTTCCCTAGAAGTAATTAATCATGCTGCCCTCTTAATAGTTTACCTTTTATTTCCCTGGACCAAAACATGGCACCCAACATGTTCAATGCATGTTCTTTTCTTTTGGCCACTCCCCTTTCCCCCAAGGATTCCTTCCTCTCCCGTCCATAACCACTCTTACTTAATGAGCTCACCATTTCTCTTCAAACATCCACCTCCTTCCAGTTTAAGCAGTGGCTTCATCTATCCACCCACTGGCTAAGTGAGGAACCCCAATTCTTCCTCTTCTTCACCTTTACTCGCTCAGTTCCATCACGACCCTAATTCCTGATGCTTTTCCAATCATTCTCTCTTTACACACGATCACCTATGACTTTCTTGGTCACCAAAGAAGCTTCTTATCGTCATCCAACTGCCAATGTTAGCTCTACCAAGAAGCCCCCTCATAGTCTATGTTATGGGTTGAATTGTGTCCCCTCAAAAGAAGTCCTAACCTCCAGTACCTGTGACAGAGACCATATTTGGAAATAGGATCTTTCCAGATGATCAAGTTAAGATGAGATCATTGGGGAGAATCTTAATCTACTATGACTTATGAAAAGGAGAACTTTGGACACAGACAGACATGCACACAGAAGAATGCCTCACGAACATGAAGGCTGAGATTGGGGTGATTTGTCTACAAGCCAAGGAAAGCCAAAGATTGCTACCAAACTTCCAGAAGTTAGGGGAGAGGCATGGGACAGATTCTCCCTCACACCTCTAAGAGAATTGGCCCTGCTAACACCTCAGGCTCAGACTCTAGCTTCTAAGACTCTGGAGCAATACATTTCTATTATTTAAGCCACCCAGGTTGTGATAATTTGTCACAGTAGCCTTGGTAAACTGACACAGCTTCCGAGGTTTTTATTTTCTAAACTGCACATCTGATCACACCAACCTCTGCTTAAAATCCCTCCACAATTACGAAAATAATAGGATCTATTTAATGAGCACCTACTGAGAGCCAGGTGCACCATCTCTATTGTTTCTAAGCTTTACAATATCCCTTAAAAGACAACATTAATATGCCTGATTTTGCAACCAAAGAAAATAATCTTTGAAAAGGCTAAGTCCAATTTCACATGAGTAGTAAGAAAAACTGCATTTTGACTCTTTAACTTTGACTTTCAAAGTTAAATTGGCATTGTGTGTTCCATTCTAACAGGGCCCAGCAAATTTCTTTTATAAAGGACCAGACTGACTCAACACCTGTGGCTCAAGCGGTGAAGGCACCAGCCATATACACCTGAGCTGGCGGGTTCAAATCTTTGACTGTTTTCTTCTATGATGTACTTCCAACATATAGGAAGTGCCTGGCACATAGCAGGCACTCAAGAAATATTTGTTGAACGGAATCTTGAGTACATTAGGGCACCGACAGTTTACAAATGTGGAGACAGAAGTTGCGAGCAGTTTTGTGGATTATCCAGCCATCTCACCATTGAGTGTCAAAGGAGGATTTGAACTTTTATTGGCCAGACTCCAAGTCCAATGTTTATTTGAATCACTTTGGCCTAGCTTTATAATTTATCAAGAAGGTACAGACAAAGTCTTCTCAAATTTTCGAAAACACAGGAGTGAATTCTTACTGAAAAAGTTAGAAGACGTCGTAGAGAATGTATATATAATTTCTACATGGAGTTTTATTTTTTTTTTGAGATCATAGCTGTGTACATTGATACTGTCATGGAGTACAATGTGCTTTTTTATGTACAATTTGAAACGTTCTCAAACTGGTTAACATAGCCTCCATGTCATTTTCTTATATTCTTCATTTAGAAAGATTCACACGTACCCTTAAAAGATAAACCATAGACATGATCCCACCAATAACCCTCCCTGTACCCATCCTCCCCCCACCCTTCCCCTCCTAGATACACATTCATACAGGTAATAACAAAATAACTTTTCCTAGGTAGGATCAAGTTCAAAATTCTAACTTGTCATATAATGACTATAAGCCTATAACCTGAATATGAGCATAATAAAAACATTTTTCATGCTTTTCTTTTAAAAGATCTGTGCTAGGCTTGGCAGCTAAAGTGCCTCAAGCAACTAAAGTGCCAGCCACATAAACCTGAGCTGGCTGGTTCAAACCCAACCCTGGCCCACCAAACAATGATGGCTCCAACCAAAAAATAGCCAGACGTTGTAGCTGGCGCCTATAGTCCCAGCTACTTGGGAGGTGGAGGCAGGAGACTCACTTGAGCCCAGGAGTTGGAGGTTGCTGTGAGCTGTGTTGCCATGGCACTCTACCCAGGGTGACAGCTTGAGGCTCTGTATCAAAAAATAAAGGACCAGACTACATATTTCAGGCTTTGCTGAGCCCATGGTCTCTATCGGGACTACTCATTTCTGCCATGGTTTTGCAAAAGCAGCTGAAGATAATATGTAAGTGCATGGGCGTAAATGTGTTCCAATAAATCTTTATTTACAAAAATAGGTTGTGGGTGCAATCTGGCCCTCTGGTTGTAGTTTACCAGCCCCACTCTATGTCATTATCTTTAGGATATAATCCACATGGCTTGACACAATTGCTAATACTCAGTGTACTTCATGCCAGGATCTGCTCATGTGTTAATTTATTTCAATTCTCACTCCTTTTATCCATACGTTAGAGGTTGCCAACTTGCTAAGATCACAGGAATGGTGGCAGAGTGAAGATTCAAACTCCAGAGCCCATGATCTCAGCCGTGGTTCATAGAGACCTTCACACCTGCCCCCAACCACAGGCCCTGCCCCACTCCTTCATGCCCCACCTCCTTTCCTCACCCAACCCCTTACACTTCTTTAGCAATACCAAAGCTGAGAAGGGAAATAAAGGAAGGAGACTAGCCCCAGCTGCCTGCTCTGGAGTGTACATGTGGCCAGGGCCAAAGCCCTGACTTTCCCAGACAACTCACTGTCTGTGGGAATGAGAAGTGGAGAGTGTGGAGGGGAGGGCCTCCTTCACATGGCTGGTGTGAGAATCTAGGGAGATTAAATACAGTAACTAAAGCGAAGGTACCTCCAATGCTTGGCAAACTGCCTAGGCTTGCTTTAAAGATGTTTTTATTATTTAACGGAATCCGAGCTGGTGCTGTAGCTACTTGCAACAACTATGCCCTTTTTCTTTACTAAAAGAGCCCTGATTTTGTTGATGGTGGCTAGAAGTGACTGTCATACAATTCTGTCCAGTGACACAAAACAGAGGCCCGCTGGGGAGACCCAGGAATGCTTTGTTGTCCTGCCATAAGTAAGTGTGGCTCCTTTCTTCTGTGAGTTATCAGAACTTCAAGTGAAGAAGAGAAATCTCACAGTTATGGAGACCCGGGGGGACCTCTGCTCACCAGGGGATTCCAACAGAGAAGTCAGGACCAGAGAACTGGAAGCGCAGCCATCTGATAGCCCCAGGTGACCAAGAGGAGGAAAGCTCCTCACTAAAGCTGGAGGAAGAGAGACACAGAAGGAGACTCAGGCCCGGAGGGAGTCACAGGGCCTCTCCACCTGCGTCACCCTCCCTGCCTCCAAACTTCTGGGCATGGGAGAAAAATAGGTGCCTCTTTGGTCAAACCACTGTAGGTGGGTTTCTGATTCATGTGAACTTATGCAGTCCTAACTGGAAGGCCTGCTCAGCAAATGGGATACATCCACAACAAAGAACATGACCTCTAGAATGTAACAGGTGCTCAGTCAGTGGGTGATGAATGAATGAATGTATTAGCAATAGAGGCTAGATTATAGAGGGAAGTTGCCCTTAGGACTGTAATGTTTATAGCTATCACTTGTTTAGTACCTATTGTGTGCCCTACATTCTCTCAATAATCTCCACAACTCTTGCAGGTTGGTGTTATCATTCCCATTTCACAGATCAGGAACTAAAGCTCAAGCAGCTGAGCTGATCATCCCAGAGAGCCACAGCCAGGATGCGGTGGGGCCAGGATTTGAATCCAATCTAGGGGGAGATCTAGGGAGATTAAATATAGTAACCAAAGCGAAGGTACCTCCAGTGCTTGCAGGCGGCATTTGCTTCCTTGGGCCAAGCTACTGTCATAATTAGCTGTTTCACCAAGTATTTAGGCCAAAGCTATAGATGGTTAAGAAATTGGGGTGGAATGTCAGCTTCCAAACTCCCAGCTATATAAGCATAGGCAATTCTTTCCTTTCTCGGTTTCAGCATTTGTAAGGATAAGAGGAGTGCACCTCCTTCTTAGGTGTGTTTTATCAAATGTGACGTGCACATATCAAGTGTTTAGCAGAGTGCCAGGAAGGGCTCAAAAAATACTGCAAATAAGTATCATCCTCACCTCCACCCCAAAGCCCTGAGAGAATCTATGACAAGAATGGGAGCTGGTCCTGAACAGAAGGCTCTGGAGCAGGTGACGGGTGAGCAGGGGCCTTGCAGCTACTGGGGCGTGTGTGTTTTGTAACTTCAGAGACTTGGTCTCAACTTCTCTGTTGGCATCCCCCGTAGAGCACAGATTCTCCCTGGGGTCTCCAAAATAACAGATTTCTCTTCCTCGCTTGGAAGTTCTGATAACCCACTGATTTCATCATCATTCCAAGCTGAGGGAGTGTCCTTTGGAGCCTGAAAGCTCCCCCCCTAATCCTATGCAGGTGTCAGACAATGCCCGGTAGGCAGAGAGCATTGTGCTCCTGGCTGGCTCCCTGCCCGCCCCACCTTAGCACAGGGAACAGGCCGGGAATTGGACACATCTGCGGCAAGATGCAGAGGCGGATTTGAGTCTGAGATGCTAATCTGCTCAACAGAGTTTCGCATCTGTCTTGGCACACACACGGGCACACGGGATCTAAAAAGAGTCAGTTATATCTGTGTAGGTGGGGCGGGGTCCCCAGTGCCGAATACAGGTAGGGCCAGATGCCTACCCTGACACAGCAGGCCTGGAAAATCCCCACAAGGCTTGGACCACTCAAGGGATTTAGTGTGGGAAAGAATGGGGCAGGGAATTGTGTAAATCTGGGTCTTCAGAATCACAGCTCTATCTGAATGCCAGATCGTATGCTTATTAATTGTATGCCTTGACGTTCATTACTCAACCTCTCGTAGAAGCAATTTTCTCATCCGCAAAGTGAGAAAAATAATAACGCTTATTGTTATGAGGATTAAAAGGTAGAATTTGATAAAGCTCTCAACACACTGGAAAATGGTTAGTGCTCAATAAGTAGTAGCTATGCTAATCATATCAGCTTCTAGGATATGTGTGATGAAAGCTATAAAAGCTTCTGAACAATCAGTTACAAAAGTTCTGCAAGCTCAGAGGGGGATACGAGATTGTGGCTGTATTTTCTATTTTGTCATTGCTTCCTACATATCCCTGGGGAGGTTATAAGAAGCAGGCGGGGTGTGGTTTTGTGATAATGCCTGCTATCTACTCAGCACTGTTTCTTCTTCTGGTGACATAATCCCTGCTTTCATAGGGCTTTCGATCCAAATGAAGAAGCATCATAAACAGATAAAACTTACATAAAAAATATGAAGAGCCCAAGTTGCAGATCTAAAGCCCAATGGTGCAGGTGGCAGTGACCATAATTCCTGCTATAATTCCAAGAAGAGAGAGCTCCAGGAGGAATGTAAAGAATCTAGTGGCTCTGCCTGGCCCCCAGGTGGTTCAGTTGGTGCCCTTTCACACAGTGACTCAGGGCCCCAGGCTCTTCCCATCTCGGGACTGTGCTATTCCTTAGGGCCACTGAGTCTTCTGAATCTCTCCAGGAAGACTGCAGGAGAGACTTTGGTGGTCAGGCCGGGAAGTAGAGCCCCTCATTTCAACCAGCATCCAATAATCAGTTGCACAGCTATTTCTAGCTACAAGGGAGGTGGGAAACAGTTTAGCCAGGCATCCAAGAAGACACATGGGTATCACAGGCGGGTATCTCTGAAAATGGTTTCTTTCCTTGAATGTAAAAAAGAATAAAGTGCTTCCAAGAGAAAAGCATTTTCCCTTTCCCCTTCGCCCTTTCTCTTCTGCCTACAGTGTTGACATGGCGCCTGGAGACGGAGCACCCACCTTACACCACCAGGAAGAAACACCATGCGCTAAGGACAGTGCCACAGGGAAAGGCAGGTGATCCTTGATAGGCTCAGCAGCTGCTGGCCCTGAAATAAAAATCCTCTTCCTCGACCTTCTCAACTTTTGTACACCCCTCACCTGCCGTGTTGCTCAGCTTGTGGCTTCTTCCTTTATGTCAAAGTGCCCCCCTCCAATCTCTGCTTCCATCATCAATCTTCTCCCCTTGGGTCCCTGCCACACCCTTTCTTAAGGACTCCTGTGAATACCTCAGGCCACATCAGAGACATTGCAGGATAATATGCCTATTTCTCTTTTTTTCCATTTTTTTTTTTATTGAATGGTAACTATGTACATTAGTGCACTTCTGGGGTACAGTGTGGGGTTTTCACATGCAATCCGAAATACTTCCATCAAACTGATCAACGCAGCCTTCATGTCATTTTCTCAGTTATTGTTTTAAAACGTTCTGATTCTACTCTTAGAGAGTTTCACTTGTACCCCTGTAAGATAAACCTCAAAAATGGTCCCTCCTGCAATTCCTTTATTAGGTATATTCCCAGATGACCAGAAATCACATTACAACAAAGACATTTGTATCAGAATGTTCACTGCAGCCCAATTCATAATTGCCAGGTCATGGAAGAAGCCCAAGTGCCCATCGATCCACAAATGGATCAACAAACTGTGGTATACGTACACCATGGAATACTACGCAGCCATTAATATGCCTATTTCAAGATCATTAACTTGATCTCATCAGCAAAGTCCCTTTTG
>CAUYQV010118332.1:0-12620 GCA_963574575.1 Galagoides demidoff
ATGACAGGCACCTGTAGTTCCAGCTACTTGGGGGGCTGAGGTAGGAGAATCGCTTGAGCCCAGGATTCAGAGGTTGCTGTGAGCTGTGATGCCACAGCATTCTACTTGGGGTGACAGCTTGAGGCTCTGTCTCAAAAAAAAAGAAAGAAAGAAAGAAAGAAATATATTATAGCTGGGCATGGTAGCTTACACCTATAATCTTAGCATTCTGGGAGGCTGAGGCAGGTGGATTGCTTAAGCTCAGAAGTTCAAAACAAGCCTGAGCCTGCTCTCTAAAAAGAGGTGCATTGTGGTGGGCACCTGTTTTCCCAGCTACTTGGGAGTCTGAGGCTGAGGACTCACTTGGGTCCAAGACTTTGAGGTTGCTATGAGCTCTGACTTCATGGCACTCTACCTAGAGTGATAAAGTGAAAGTCTGTCTCAAAAAAAAAAAAAAAGAAAGAATATTATATATGTAATAAAGATAATATGCACCACCATATTATGGAAACTTTTAAGAATTACACAACACAAGCAAATGCTCCAAAACGCCTTTTTATACACTTTCTCTTTATAATACATGCTTCGAGCCTTGAACGTCTAGTTAACACCAATCTGAAATATAAAAACAATTATATAATAACAAAATTTCTGAGGAGTATGTGTCAGGTATTCATTTTAGCTGAATACACATATTTAAAATTGTTGTGTATGTTGTTGGTTTGATTTAATTTTTAATGTGAAAATGCATCTGTATTTTGTTGCTATAATTTTATAACTTATAATAAAACTATCTTAAATATCCTAAAAGTCACATTTCTCTTGGGCATTTAAAGAGCTTTTATATTTCAATCAATATTAAGGTTTGGAATCAGACTAGGATTTAAGTCTCTGATTTATAACTTACTAAATATATTCCTCAGCTTCAACTTCCTCACCTCAGAAAATAGATCAATAATAATCACTTTAATCAAAAAAATCACTTCAAATGATTTTTTGAAGATGTTTTGAGCATTAAATAGATGAATTCATATAAAAAAAACCCAGAACAGCTCTCTCTCTCGCCTCCTTCTGCCTTCCTTCTCTCTCTCTCTCCTCTGTCTTCCCCCTCACTCTTTTCTACTCTCTCTCTCTTCTCTTCCCCACTCTCTCCTGATCTCTCTCCCCTCTTTTCTCTCCTCCTCAGCGCTGCTCTGTAGCCTCCCTCCCCCCACAAATAAAAACCTTTCAAAAAAAAAAAAAACCCGAACAGGGTAGGCATAATAGGCACAATTAGCAATAGTTAGAATCATTATCAATAACCACCACCAATCTTGCTTCCTCCATACTTTTCTACTTATTCTACCCAACATTGTAACTGCTGCTATTCCTCTTCCAAAATAAATTCAAAGTATCCTTTACTTCCTGCTTAAATGATATAGTCACCTACAAGATATAGGAAATTAATTCAAAAGATGAAATCAATGAATTACTGGTGCTAAAGAGGGAGCTGAGCAAAAGCAAGGGGCAGAAAGCTTATTGAAAGAAATCGTAACTGAGAATGTTCAAAAAATTGAGAAAGATACAAATATACATGGACAGGAATATCTTAAAACACCAAAAGGATTCAATCCATATTAGACTACCCCAAGCCATTTAATAACTAAACCTTCAAATGTCAAGGACAAAGATATAATCCTAAAACCAGCAAGAAAAAGGGGTGTGCTCAGAGCAGGGGGCCCTAAAGAATGGCTCCTCTGTTTATAACACACACAACAGGAATCTGGGGTGATTGTGACAAGGGGCACACAAAACTTGTGGCCTCCTTATGAACAAATCCCCTACATGCGAAGTAGATAAAAATTATAAAATATATGCGGTAAGTGTATGGATGATCACTGTATAATTTTTTCAAATGTATTATATATTTGAAAAATTGCCCAATAAAATTTTCAGTAAATTAAAAAAAAACAGCAAGCAAGAAAGAAGCAAATAATATATAAAGAAGTCTGACAATAGACTTCTAAACAGAAAATATATGGGCTAGGAGGAAATGGAACAATATTTTCAAGTGTCCAGAGGAAAAATAAACTGTGATCCAAGAATATTTACCTAGAACAATTTTCATTTAAACATGAAGAAGACATAAAATCTTTCCTAGACAAACAGAAGCTGAAAGAATTCACCACCACCAGACTCATCTTACAAAAAATACTAAAGAGAGCTTTTCAATCCTAGGGGGAAAAAATCACCATTATGCAAAATAAAACTTTTCAAGGTACAAAATGCACTGGTGATATTAAGTACATAGACAAACCCAGAATATTCTACTGCTGTATTTGTGTGTCGAATCAACTTATAATGCCATATTTGTGATGTGCAATCAACTCAGACCTCTAGTATAAGGCCTAAAAGACAAATCTATCAAAAAATTAGCTACACAGCAATCTAATAAGAGATAGGTAACATAAAATATGTTATAAAACATTTTACCCAACTGCTGTAAAATATATATTCTTACCTACAACTCACTGTCTCACTTTTAGTGAGACAACTAAAAGTCAAAATGTGGGGGGATGGAGTTATAACACAGTTTTTGTGTGGTTATTTTTTCCTTGTGATATAAGGTATTACGTTTTAAATAATTTGTTATGTATATAAGTTTTTTTGTAAGACTTATGGTAACCATAGTACAAAAAGCTATATCACATTAAGTAAACTAACATGCAACAAATACTACCAGAGATAATGACTAAATCACAAGGAAAGGTAGTAAGAAAGGAAGAGAGAAGGCTCAAAATAATCAGAAAACAAGCAACAAACAGCAGTAGCAAGTCCTAATTCATCAATGATAACATTGAAGATAAATGGTTTGAATGTCCCAACTGAAAGCAAAGAGCAGCTGAGTAGGAAGAGAAACAAGATTACCAGATTTGACTGCCTTTAAGAAATCCACTTCTAGGACAGGCACAGTGGCTCACACGGATAATCCTAGCCCTCTGGGAGGCAGAGATGGGTAGATCACCTAAGCTCAGGAGTCTGAGATCAGCCTGAGCAAAGCAAAACCCCCACCTCTACTAAAAAGAGAAAAACAAACAAACAAATAACAACAACAACAAAACTAGCTGAGCATTGTGGCCGGCACCTGTACACTTATAATCCCAGCTACTTGGGAAGCTGAGACAAGAGGATCAATCAAACCCAGGAGTTTGAGGTTGCTGTGAGCTATGATGCCATGGAACTTTACCCCAGGGCAACTTAAAAAAAAAGAAAGAAAGATACTTCACACCAACAGCATAAAATTGTTCCCTTCTCACCACATCCATACCAGCATCAGCAGTTTGGGGATTTTGTGATGTGGTAACCTAACCACATTTGTACCTTCATATTAATCTGAAATCTTTTAAAAAAGAAATCCATGTAACATATAAAAGACACAAAGACACACACAGACTGAAAGTGAAGTGCTGGAAAAGATAGTCCATGTAACTAGAAAGAACAACAACAAAAAAAGGCTATATTTCTATGAGATAAAATAAAATAAAATAGACTGCAAATCAAAGACTGTAAAAGGAGAAAAAGAAGCTCACCAAATAATGATAAAAGGGTCAAGTCAGCAGGAGGGTATAACAATTAAGAGCTTATATATATGAGAGAGATAGACTGCAATACAATAATAGTATAGGGACTTTAACACCCCACTCTCATATGGACAGATCATTCAGGAAGAAAATCAACAAAGAAATAGCAGAGTTAAACTACACACTAGTTTTTAATAGGCCTAACAAACATTTATAAAACATTTTACCCAACTGCTGTAAAATATATATCTTACCTACAACTCACTGGACCTTCTTCAGGATAAACTATAACTTAGACTACAAATCAAGTCTAGACAACATCAAAAAAAATGAAAATAGTATCAACTATATTTTCCAACCATAATGCAATACAACTAGATCTCAATAAAAAGAAGGACCTTAAAAGATATATAAACACATGGAAATTAAACAACATGCTCCTGAAAGACCACTGAGTCAATGAAAAAATTAAAAGAAACAATTTAAAAAATTGTTGAAACAAATGAAAATGGAAACATACCAATATCTATGAGATATGGCAAAAGCAATAAGGAAGAATATAGCAATAAACATCTATAGCAAATCATAGAAAGACTTCAAAAAACTACTTAGTAATGCACTTTAAGAAACTAGTAAAACAAAAATAAGCCCAACTCCAAATTTAAGCAAAAGGAAATAGTAAAGATTAGAACAGAAATAAATGAAATTAAGACGAAAACAATACAGAAGACTCATAAATAAAAAGCTAATTTCTGGAAAAGATAAACAAAATTTACAAACTGTTAGCTAGTCTATCACAGAGACAAAGAGAGAGAGCCCAAATAAATACATTTAGAAATGAAAAAGGAGACATAACTGGAACCACAGAAATATAAATAATTATTGGAGACACTTAAGAACAACTACATGTCAACATATTTTAAAAAAGTAGAATAGATAGATAAAATCCTGGACAGGTACAACTTGTCAAGATTAAAACATAAAGAAATAGAGAACCTCAATAAACCAATAATGAGTAAGGGATCTAGCTGTAATAAAAATCTCCCATCAAAGTGTGGGACTTATAAATTTATTGCTGAATTCTACCAAACATCTAAAGAAGAATTATTTCCCTGGACAGACTGGGAACACATTCTTCTTAGTAAAGTATCACAACAATGTAGAAGCAAGAATCCAATGTACCCAATTCTAATATGAAGCCAGTAGACAATCTAATACATGCCCATGTAAGAGGAAAACTCAAATCGACTCAAGGTCGGGGGCAGGGGAATGAGGAAGAAGGGAGACGGGAGGAGGGGGAAGGATGGGGCAGTTACAGTGTATGGCACACCTCTAGGAAACAGGACATAATTATAAGAGGGACTTTACCTAACAAATGCAATCAGTGTAATCTACTCCTTTGTACCTTCAATGAACCTGAAAAAATTTTAAAAAGAATTATTACCAGCAAAACTCAAACTCTTCAAAAAAAAAAAAAAAATGAGGAGGAGAGAACACTTCCAAACTCGTGCCAAACTAATTCTAAAGATAGAATTACCCGATAACAAAAACAGACAAGAAAACCAAAGTCAGAGATCACTGATGAACATAGATGCAAAAATCTTGAACAAAGCATTACCAAAGCAAATCTAACAACTCTTTAAAAAGATCATTCACCATGAGCAAGTGAGATTCATCTTAGGGATACATGGATTACATGTAAATCAATAAACATAATTCATCATATTGATACAATCAAGTCAAAAAACATATTATTATTTCAAGAAGTCACAAATCATTTGATAAAATTCAACATCTCTTCATTACCAAACCCTCATCAAAATGATTAGAAAACATACCTCTATACAGATATAACTCAATATAATATAGGCCATTTATGTCAAACCCATGGCTAACATTGTATTGAATAGGCAAAAACTGAAGCCTTTCCTCTAAGGAATGGAACATGACAAAAATGCCCACTTTCAACACTATTATTCAGAGAAATACTAAAAGTCCTAGACAGAGCAATTAGACAAGATAAATAAAGGGTATCTGAATTAGAAAGAAGTCAAATTAGCCTTCTTCATAGATGATGTGATCTCATACCTAAAAAAACCAAAAGACTTCATAAAATATCTGTGAGAACTGATAACTGAATTCAGTAAAGTTGGAGGTTACAAAATCAAAACACAAAAATCAGTAACAATTACATATGTCATCAGTTAAAAATCTGAACAAGAAATAAAGAAAGCTATCCTGTTTAAAATTGCTACAAAACATAAGAAATAGCTAGAAATCTATCTTACAAAAAAGTGAAAGAGATGGAGGTTTTATATTTTCCATTATAAAACCCTGGTGAAAGAAATGGAAGAGGCTACAAAAAATGGAAAACATTTTCCATATTCGTGGATTAGAAGAATTAACATTATTATAGTGACAATATCACCCAAAGCAATTTACATATCACTATACTTCCTATCAAAATACCAATAACATTCTTCACAGGAATAGAAAAAAATCTAAAATTCGTATGGCACCACAATAGCTAAAGAAATCATGAGCAAAAAAAAAAAAAAAACCAGCTGGAGGCATCACAATTCTTGACATGAATATTTACTACAAAGTTGTAGTAACCCACTCAATATGGTACTGCCAGAAAAACCAGGCACATAGAACGTGGAACAGCATAGAAAAAAAGTGATATAAATCCACACATGTGCAACCAGCTCATCTTTGACAAAGGCTCCAAGAGTGTACAATGTGGAAAGGACTTTTTTTTTCAATAAATGGTCCTGGGAAAAATGAATTACTGTATGCAGATGAATGAAACTAAATCCTTATTTGTCACCTTACACAAAAATCATATCAAAATGAATTAAATACTTACCTAAGACCTGAACCTATAAAACTAGTAGAGGAAAAGAATTAGAGAAACACTCCAAGATATTGATATGGGCAAGTATTTTTTTCTATACATGTAAGACCTCAAATGCATAGGCAACCAAATCAAAAATAGACGATTGTGATTGCATCAAGCTAAAAGCTCTGCACAGCAAAGAAAACAATCAATAAAGTGAAAAGACAACCTATAGAATGGGAAAAAATATTTCTAAACTACCCATCTTACAAGATTAATAAGCACAATATAGGAGTTCAAACAACTCAATAGCAAAATAACAACTGGTTAAAAAATGAACAAAAGATCTGAATAGACATTTTTCATAATAAGACATACAAATGGCCAACAGTTATATGAAAAAAAACAATGATGAATGTCACTACTTATCAGAGAAATGCAAATAAAAACTACAATGTGATATCATCTCACTTTGGTAATAATGGCTTGTATCGAAAAGGCAATAACATCCTGATAAGGATGTCAAAGAGAGAGGAACCCATATACATGTACATTGTTGATGGGAATGTAAATTCATACAGTCTTAATGGAGAACAGTATAGAGGCTCCTCAAAAACCTTAAAATAGAATTTCCACATGATCTAGCAATCCCAGTACTCTGTGTGTGTGTGTGTGTGTGTATCCAATATCCAGAAAATCAGCATGCCAAACAGATACCTGCACTCCCATGTTGCCAAAGAGTTATCTGCACTCCCCTGTGTATTGCTCATAATTCACAATAGCCAAAATACGGAATCAACCTAAGCTCACCTTAATGGATTAATGGATCAAGAAAATGTGGTACATATGCACCATGGAATATTATTCATCAACAAAAAAGAATGAAATCTTGTTATTTGTAGCTACACAGGTGTGACTGGAGGCCATTATGAAAATAAAGTAAGTCAAACACAGTAAGACAAATATGGCGTGTTCTTGCTCATATGTGAAAATTACAAAGTGTATCTCATGAAGATGAATAGTAGACTGGTAGTTATCAGATGCCACCAAGTACAGTGAAGAGGGTGGATAAACACGGGAAAAATATGCATGCATTTATTACCACTGAACTTTAAAATGATAAGGATGGTAAATTATATATGTATATTTTACCTCATCAATAAATAAATTAAAAATGTAGAAGAGATTATAGTTTCTATTTGCATTTTAAAATAATGATAATAAGCAACAGATAAATTTTTGGAAAAAACCTACATATTCTATTCTCTGTATTAAATTTATTTTAGAAAATATATAGCACTGGTTGGATCACTGCTATGGTTCCATTACTGTATAACTGACAGAATCTATGTGCTATGTTCTTTTGGGCTAATTTACTTAAATAAGCACAGTGATGCAGCTCTGAAAATACATCACTTTTTACATTTTGAAAATGGAAATAGAAAATTGAAATGCCAGCTTTGTTACTTCGAGTTCTCTGAAACAATATTTTGTTTGACCAAGAGTAGTTCTGAAAAGGGAATTTGTCAAAGGAATGAATGAAACTAAATGTAATACTTGGCTTTGCATGGATTATAATGTGTCTCTACCTCCCAAAGCCTGACATGAACTCTGGAATACTATATCTATTCCACCCTGGTAATTGAAACCCCAACTCAGGTATTAAGCTCTTAGAGGTTGGCCCCATTTTATTAATTACAATGTGAAATATGACCTCACTGCATTCAGGCCCATGCACTCTTTTTTTACCACTTCCAGGGATTTGTTAGATAATAATGTTTGTGAAATCACATACATTACTATGGATATACCTGAAAAGCAAACCAATGACAAGTTTATCAATCAAAACATAGAGGACACGTAGACTCGAGATGAAAGCTGATGCATTTTGAATCGCAACCAGCATGGCAGTTCCTTCCATTACTCACCAAACCACAGATAATGTGAAGTGGGATTTCTCCTCTGCTCCCAGGGTTATTTTGTAATCAACGGGTTTTTTTTTTGCACATCAAAGCCTATCTTCTACATGTGCATTTATACTAATTTATAAGTGTTTTTATATTTGTAGGAAAGAATTCAATTTGGGGCGGCGCCTGTGGCTCAAAAGTGTAGGGCATGGGCCCCATATGCCGGAGGAGGTGGTAGTTTCAAACCCAACCCCGGCCAAAGGAAAAAGAAAAAGAAAAGAATTCAATTTAAAATGAGTTGAATCAGGCAGAATTTTAAAAATTGTTTTAGTTTTGGGTTTTGGTTTAAAGGAATACAAGTTGCATATCTATCCTCAGTAACTATGTAAATGCAGGCACAGAAATATAAAAATAAATACAGATAAATTTTAGTGAGAGAAAAGAAAAGGCAAAGCATGTGATAATGCTAAACCTAAACAGTTTTATGCTTTTAAGAAGATATAAAGTACAGTTAACTAAAATTATTTTTAGAATGTATTTACAATATAGTTCTTTCTTGGTTTCTATTTTTGTTTTCAGTCGTCCCCTTTACTGTCATGTATGTTATTTTGTCGGGCATTACATTACATAACTTCACTGAGATACATTTAGAACATCACGGGTTTAATATTTACTTTTCTTAAAAATAACTCTCTCTTTCCTTTTTTGCCAAATAACAGAAGAAATACAAAAGGAAGAAAGTTGGAATTTGGGATTCTAGTTTGTGGGACAAAGATCCTTCTTATTTTTGGAATGTAAATGATAAATGTGTTGCCGATAACTCAAGATGAAGGGGTGAAAGCAGTTAAAATAAATTATGATCTTGAAACTCAAGAAAACACTTAAAAACAAAACAAATACAAAGAACATAAATAAAATTATTCAGGACAGAAACAGCAATAGAACAAAACGGATGCAATTTATCTTTTTGATAGATTCATGGTAAGCTTAATCCAGTCCGTGTAACTAGAGAAGAGTAAGGTACAATTTATGGCCTGGTCCCATGACACAGTGCCAAGGTAGGCTGCAGAGCGTCCAGAGCTGGATGCGAAGAAGCTCAGGAGGCAAACGATGAACGGAGATTCATATGAATTGCTCAGGCCAAGAGACTATCTTCCTAGCTAAGAGCCAGGCATGATCTAACAGAAACTGATTAAAATCATCTTGCTTCACTACTGGGCAGTGCTGGGAAAAGCATACACAAGAATCCTTACCTTGTGACACATAACCCACCCACACATAACTTCAACTCATTAATTATTAAAAAATGAACAATTATAACAAACACCTGCATTTACTGTACTTGTTTGAGTCCATCTCCTTGTAGGGATGTGCAATTATTAATTTATTACTTGTTTATAATACTTGTTCCTATGATTGTATAATTCATTATTAATTTGAAGGCAAAAAACCTTATTCTGAGAGTTTCTGGCATTTGACACTTCAGATCAACAATCAAAAGGCCCATTTTGTTACTGTTGTTCAGATTTTAGGGTTTTGTTTTGCTTTTTTTCTTTAGAGTTTATTTACTGTACAGATGCAAATGCTCAGATATTTTATTCTTCCCATGATAAAATAAGTATGGAATATAAATGCCCTCAGATTGAGTTCCACTTTGAACATGACATTTGAATACTCTCTGCTTAAAATGTGTTAATTGCCATGAAAACAATTTGCTTTGCTCTAAAGGGACGTGCCAAAAACACCCCTCATATTTCAGAATACTAAAATGAGGTACAATGGCTGCGTCTATAAAGCACTATAAGCGTGCAGCTGAAAAGTGAACACGTCCCATCTCCGGAAAGCCACAAACCCACTTTGAGTATTTTTGTACCCTTAATTCCACAAATAATGAATTCTTTAGAGGTTAGATACATATCGTTGAAGAATTATCTCCCTTTGTTTAAAGTTGTTTGATTGAGAAACAAATGCTTTGAATTTATGAAATGTAATGACTCATGACAAGGGATGAGTCTTTGACTAAATTCAGTTGTGAGACAAGTGGTTAAAGCCAGTGATTTGTTTTGTTTGGTTTCAGATTCACACCTTTATTGTAAGGCCTCAAGTCGGGGATCTGGCAGGATAAAGCAGCTAAAATGTCAATGGAGAAGTAGTCCTTCCATGAAAAGAAAAGTGTACATGCTTTTATAAGTTTTATTATGGTTGGAAAACTATCCTCTTTTATTATGGTTGGAAAACTATCTGAAGTTTCAGAGGGAAACTTCAGTCTTGGAAACATCAATCATGGTGGTTACTATTTTTAAAAGATGCTAAATTTAATTTATGTATGTTCAAAAACAAATATTTTGCCTCTCAAGAAATTGTCAGTTCCACTCCATGGTCCTTAGTTTCTTTACCTAATCAAGTATACATGTTAAGACTTCTTCATTGGTATCTTCAGTTTTATTAACAGTCCATAAAACTACTTGAAAAATATGGATATAATAGTGTATTAAAGGCAGGGTCACAAGATAGCATGAAGAAGAAACACAAAGGAAAAGACAAGATAGAAACCTCTTCTTGCCCTAAAAAATGAGCTATGTGTAGGCAAGATGCTTCCACAGATGAGGGATCCGGTATCTACCCGTGGCATCCACAGAAATATTGTCTCCCAGTGGACACTGAGTGTAGCCGACCTCAGCAGTACCTAAAAATGCCCTAACAAGGGACATATACCCAGAGTCCTGGCAAAGTGTATATACAGAAATTATGGCAAAATGTATGTATATGACAAAGTGTGTTTGTATGTATCTGTGTGTCTGTATAAAGGAACATAAAAATGTACTTTTACACTTTTAAGTTTTCTTTAAATGAAACTTATGAAAGAATTCTTGTTTCAAAAACTATTATTCAGAGAATAGTCGGAATTAAATGAAATGAAAATTCAGGGCTGGCCCCATATACAGAGGATGGCAGGTTCAAACCGGGTCCTGGCCAAACTGCAACAACAACAACAACAAAAATGGCAGGGCATTGCAGCAGGAGCCTATAGCCCCAGCTACTTGGGAGGATGAGGCAAGAGAATCACCTAAGCCCAGGAGTTGGAGGTTACTGTAAGCTGTGAGGTCACAGCACTCTACTGAGGGTGATAAAGTGAGACTCTGTCTCTAAAAAAAATTAAAAAACAAACAAACAATCAAAAAATAAATAAAAATTCATATTCAAATATTAAGTGCTTCTTACTGGATCCTGAGAATTTTCACAGATCATATTTGTGAAGTGCATTTCAACATATTTACAGCGCACTGTCATAATATGACTTGAGTAAATTCAGGGTTAGAAAAATAGCACCAACAAACAAACAAATAAGAAAAAAGTGTAGGACCAAAATTCTGAATAGTTATTCTTGGGGGAGGGCATGGAGCGAGATGGCAGAGTAGAAACGCCCAGCAGTTGTCCCTCTGCACAAGGACCAAATTCAATAACTATCCACACAAGCAAGCTCTGGCAGAAGAACCAAAACTCAGACGAGTGATCGCAGTACTTGTTTTCAACATTATATCAAAGACGGAGGCACTGAAGAGCGGCAAGAAAGAATCTCAGATTGCCTGTGCCATGGGTTCCGCCACCCCACGGTGCACAATAGACACTAAGTGGAGAGGGAAAGTAAAGGGATGGTGTGACTTCACATCAGATCTAAGGAGTGCCCTGCCATAGGGAGCACATCCCAGGGGAGAATTCTGCCAGCACCTCTGCCAGAAGCATTTGGACTAACCCAGCCAGAGGGTAATCTTCCACCCCACCTCTGAAGCTCAAGTTCTAGATAGCCCCACTATAGGATGACAAAAATTGGGATTAGCCTGGAATAAATTCTTAAGGAAGTGAGGTCACAAAGGCTATAATCTTTGAACAATTCCTGTAGTTGTGCTGGCTAGAGGCGGGATGCACAGGACCAGTGAGACACCAGCGGTGGTGGCCAAGCCTAGGCAACTGTCAACTCTAGGCAGCACAGCTCAGAAAGTATCTTTTTCCACTTAGAAAGAATAAGGAAGAGGGTGGCACCTGTGGCTCAAGGAGTAGGGCACTGGCCCCATATATGAGGGGTGGCAGGTTCAAGCCCAGCCCTGGCCAAAATCACAAAAAAAAAAAAAATGTTAAGAAAGAAAAAGGGAAAGTTTAGAGGACTTTGTTTTTCACCCAGGTACTAGCTCAGCTGCAGTAAAAGTACCAAGCAGACTCCTGAAGTCCCCGATTTCAGGTCCTAATTCCTGGATGCCATTTCCAGACTCACCCTGACCCAGAGAGAACATATTGCCCTGAAGAGAAGAACCCATTCCTGGGGGGATTTAACACCTG
>CAUYQV010118333.1:0-12866 GCA_963574575.1 Galagoides demidoff
GGCAGATGAAATAAGTAAAGCAAGAAAAATACAAGAATGATGAGATAGTTCATTTAAACTTTTAAGATAAAAGAGAAGAAAATGTAAAGAAAATACTCAAACATAAGAATGAAAGATTGGTCTGGAAACAACAAAAGGTAAGATGACACACTCTGGAATCTATTGTTTTGGTTTGAATACTAGCTCTGCCACTGGCTTGCTGTGTCATTTAGGCAAATTACTTCCTCTCTGTGCCTCAACTTCCTCATCTGGAAAATAGGGCCCATGACAATACTGACTTCATAGTATGCTGTCACTAGTAAATGAGGCAGTACAGTGAACAAACTATAAATGGTTATTATTATGAAAGATGTGTTTAGAGGATCTAAAGAGTAACACAAAAGAGATTAGAATAAATATAAAGGCAGAAATGTTTATAATCCTTTCTGAGTCCCACAGAGAGTAAATATAAAAAGAAGCCACCATTTCTGATCTTGAGGAATATAGGATCTGAAAAAGACAAACATGACAATGTGAAAATCTAATACAATTATTAGGACCACATGGAAGTATGTCATGGTTACGGAGAGGGTCCCGAGGAGGGAAAGGGATGAGGACAGGATATATGAAAAGGTGATATATTTTAAATTATTAAAAATCAGAGTCCGAAAACAATAAAACAATAAAATAACATAAATAATAGAAACATATTATTAGCAACTAATGAGGCTAGATGGAGGAATAAAACTGAATACATTAAAAAATTAATTTTAAGAGGTCACAATTCAAATTCAAACCCTTAAGAGGTGTGAAGATTAAGTCCGAGATTAGGCAAAAGTAATCCAAAATCTCCAAATGAACTTGCCCTGTGTCCAGCAGACTCACAGATATGCTTTCAGATTTCATGGCTCCATTCTCAGATATCAGAGGCACAGAATCTTTTATCTTTTTTGCAATGCCTTATGCCATTGGCTTCCTCCCACAGAAAGGGCTTCTCATGCTAGTACCAGTGGTGGCATCATTTGAAATGAGTACAACCTTCTCCAACCCTTTCCCCACTGAGGCAACCTGCAGACATGTAGGAATAAGGATAAAAAAATGAGTGTAATGAACCACACATTTCCTTCAGAATCTCTTATTATACTCATTTTTTTTCACCTTTGTTATAATTCTGTAAGAGAGATAATGCAGATTTTTATAACCAGTACCTCTTGGTGAGTGTGACAGACATATTCTAAGATGGCCGCTGTGATCCTGCTTCCCATTGTTCATGTCCAAGTGATTCCCTTATCTTCCATGTGGGAGGAATCTGCAACTTGCTTCTCATTAATGGACTGCTACAAAGGTGACAGTAAGTATATTTGATATGTACATGCTTACATTACTTGAGACTGTAAGCCAATGTGCTAGAGGATTCTCTCTCTTTTCCTAGCTCTAAAGAAGCCAACTATCATGTTCTGGCCATGTAGAAGACCAGGTGGCAAGACATTGTAGATGGTCTTTGACCAACATCTGGCAAGTAACCTCAAATCCCTGCAAGAAATTGAATTCTGCTAACACCACACAAGTGTGCAAGTGGATTCTTTCCTTTTCCAGCCTGAGATGAGACCACAGAATCAGTTAACACCTTGGTTGTCACTTTATAAGACTGGGAAGCAGAGAACACTACTAAACTTGGCCTAAACTCCTACCCATAGAAACCGTGAGGTAATAAATGTATAGTTTTAAGTGCTAACTTGGTTGCAATATTGTTAGACAGAAATAGATTACCATAATGGGGAAATTAAGATTTTGAGCAGTGTTTCTCAACCTTCATAATCCAATAACCCTTTCATGAAGTAGCAATGAAAATAATTTTATGGTTGGGGGTCACCACAACATGAGGAACTGCATTAAAGGGTCACAGCATTAGGAAAGTTGAGAACTACTGATATAGAGGATGGCCCATCAATGAGTTTCATGAAGTTGAAGAAAAACCTCACCAACTTGCCAATGTTTGTGCTTATATTCACTTTTCCTGGGAGAAGGATCTTCATTTTCCTCTGTTTCTCAGAATATTCTAGAACCCAAATGGAGCAGTATATTACTATGTATAATCAAGAGTCCTTACATCTCCCATTACATCTGGATGCAATGTTATCAATAGCCGCCAGAAAAGTTACTGGGTCAAGCCACTCTCCAAACATAAAGCAGAAGACAGGAGAGAGAAATCAGGTGAACCAGCAAGTCTGTCTTCATTAGGCAGGAATTGTCATTAGACTAGAAGACACTTTGGAGAAGATGGCCAGAGTAGTCTTAGGAAAGGTTCCTGACAAATAGCTTGAGAGGTTCCAAATTTTACAATGAAGAACTCACTACTCTATCACACACACTATTTTATTTCTTCAAACACATTGTAGCCTGATACACGAATATAAGTTAAATCATTCTGGAAAAAAAAAAAAATCTTTGAGTCTGTAGCTCTAGGTATTTGAAAATATTCAAAAGACGGTTTCACAACTTTTAAAGGGCATTATGGTCATTTTTGCTAAATAAAAATGAGCCCTCAAGAAAATACTATTTTTGGGTGACAAAGTGATAATGAAAGAAATGTGCTTAAAATGGACAACAAATATGCCTTTCAAACTGGAATGATTAAATAAAGATATGCCTGTGGAAGTGATTGAAACTAGAGAAGTGCTGAAATTCAGGGCTGTGCTCAGAACATCTAAATAGCTTCAGCAATGTCTGCCAGGAAAATCAAACTTCATTTAAAAATTTTTCTTAGAATTTCTTCATGTCAGTGACATTCCGCGTGTGAGGGCTCCGTTAGCATACAATCTAACAGAAGCTGTGTACAGCTGATTGGGGAAAGAATACCATGGTTTACTCTGGTATTTTAAAACGTGCTATCCTCTCCTTGTGTTCCGAATATTTCTGTTCATGGAAATGTGATTTTTTTTAACGAGAGCATTTCTTTATGACATTTTAGATCTTAGACATGCAATTTGCCCTACTAAGCCCAAGCAAAAGGCTTTTAAAAGAATAAGGCAAAAATAAAGTGTAGCTCCAGAGTCGGCTGACTGGAGGTGGTTCCTAACCTTGATGCTTCTCTTTGAGAACGAAAGGAAAGAATCAACGGGTCATGGTTATTTCCTGAACATAAAGGCAAAAGGAACGATGGGCTGAAAAACGTGTCCATGTGTGAGATAGTCACATTTGACGTCTCCTTAATGGTATAGAGTTGAGTTACTTTTATCACTCATGGTTTTAAGTTTGTACAGTCATGCTCCACATGGTGATATTCTGGTCAAGGATGGATTGCATAGACAACAGTGGCCCCATAAGATTGTGATCCTGGGCTCGGCGCCTGTGGCTCAATCGGCTAAGGCGCCAGCCAGGTACACCTAAGGTGGCGGGTTCAAATCCCCAGCCCGAGCCTGCCAAACAACAATGATGGCTGCAACCAAAAAATGGCCAGGCATTGTGGCCGGCGCCTGTGGTCCCAGCTACTTGGGAGGCGGAGGCAGGAGACTCGTTTGAACCCAGGAGTTGGAGGTTGCTATGAGCTGTGATGCCATGGCACTCTACCCAGGGGATAGCTTGAGGCTCCGTCTCAAAAAAAAAAAAAAAAAGATTGTGATCCCGTATTTTGACTACATCTTTTCTTTGCTTAGCTGGTTTAGATGCACAAATTCTTACCATGATGTTATAGTTGCCTACAGTATTCAATACAGTTACGTGCTGTACAGGTTTGTAATCTAAGAGCCCCAACTCTACCACATAGCTTAGGTGTGTAGAAGGCTGTACCATCTAGGCATGTTAGTACACCTGCCATGTTCATGCAATGACAAAATTACCTAATGATGTATTTATCACTCTGTGTCCCCTCCTTAACCAATGTATAACTATAGTATCTTTTTATAGTAACATCTTTTCCCTGTGAGATCAAATGATGAATTACACAGAATTTGGTCAGTTCCTGGATTAGCCTAGAGAAGGCATCTCTTATTTCCAACCCAACTGTGGATTGTCATTTCATCACAAAATTTCCAGAGACTTTTATGGTCATCTCCTTGACCCGTTTGTTCACACCGCAAGAGAAGAATAATGGGGGAAAAGTGTCAAGAAAATTTTCATTATTGGTTGAAATATTTTTGAGAAACCAAAAACCTAGAGGTTGGACTCTTATACATTTGAAAGAAAATAAAATTGGATCCCGTCTTACATTATGCAGTTCAGTGTTATGCCAAATGTTTGCTCAGATTAACTCAATTTGCCATTAGAAATGCACCTCTGTACTCATATCCACCATTCTATCACTTCTTCTAATATAAATAATATCCTGATAAAGATATTAACTTTAGTGTTATGATAAAATGACATACAAAAATGTAAGATACTACAGACACAATCTATGGGATTAGGGGGGATTTTTTGACCAAGATGGTGTATCAGAGACCATAAGAGAAAAAAATAGATGTTTTATTATTTATAAATAATATTTTTACAGAAAAAGATGCCACAGGCACAGTAAACAGAAAATCATAGATTTGGAAAATATATTTGTAGGTCAGAAATTAATAAATAATAGCATATATAAATTGATAAGAAAGCAACAAAAATTCACTTTAAAAAGTGGGCGAAGACTTAGAGTAGCAATTCACAGAGAAGCAGATCTAAGCAAACATTTGAAAAAAAATATTCAAATGAACTTGTCTGAAAAACAAATGCAAATTATAGTTAAAAAATGAGATATCACTCTAAAACCATCAAACCTTCACAGTGCCTGAAGTTATAAAAACTGAGAACACCTGTGTGCTCAGCCAAAAAAGTTCTGGAATGCAAGCTAGCATTATCTGGTAAAACACACACACACACACACACACATATTTATTAACAGAGAATGTCCACAATGGTCCCAAATCTATTTTTTCTCTTCTTCTTGGGCATGTGGCTAAATCAAATTTTCTGGCCCCACTTGACCAAATTCCAGCCAATGACTGTGAGCAGGATGGTATGTGCCCCACACAGGCCCCACCCATATAAACTTCCCACACTTGGTGAGGGAAGGCTGGTAAGCTTGGAAGTCCCTGAGAATGGCAGAGCCTGAGTTACGATGCAGAGCCTACTCTAACTGATACACACTTTGACCTAGTAATTAATCTCTTGGGCATCTGTCCTAAGGAATGAAAAGCACCAGTGTGTATGGAAATGTGTACAAGGATAATTCTTGCAGCATTATTCATAGCTGTTAGAATTTTAAAAAACTGGAAACAAATGGAATGCCTGTGAATAGGGATAGAATGAATAAATTATGGTAAACCCACACTTGAGAATATTTTGTAGTCATTAAAAAGAGTAAGTTGGGATCATACCATTTGATTTGAATGGATTTTCAAGATCTTTGGTTGAAAGACAAGAACGAGATAGAAGAAGGGTATTTACTATCTCTGTGAGTAACAAAATATCACAGACTAGACAGATGACTTAAACAGCAGAAATTTCTTTTCTCACAGTTCTGGAGGCTGGAAGGCGGAGGCCAGGGTGCTGCTGTGGCTGGTTTCGGGTAAGGGCTCTCCTCCTGTCTTGGAGACAGCTGCCTTCTCACTATGTCTTCACAAGGAAGAGACTGAGAAGCTCTCGCTTCCCTTCTTAAAAGGCCATAGTTATGTCCAAATAGGGTCCAGATTTATGGTATTTAATGTTAATTATCCCCCACAGTTTCTAATCACATTGAGGGGTAGGGCTTCCACCTGTGAATTTCGAGAGGGACATAATTTAGTCCATATCACTCCTGTCCCATTTTACAAACTAATCTCATATAAGCATATGTTATATACATGCAGGTATAGCTTAATATATTATGAATACATGAAAAATATACAGCTATTTATATACTCGATTGTACGATGATTTCCCCAAGTCAGTGTTGGAGGGGAGGATGTAGGTAGAGTGGCAAAATTTAGAACTTTACCAACTAGGCAAAAGTGAAAATAAAAATTAAAAGGAGTACATACAAATAAAAGTACACATATATTCATAATCAGTGAATTTTCATGTGTAAAATAAACCAATAACAAAGTTAATGCTGTACTATTTTTATCTTTTTATTGAGACTATGCTATGTTGCCCAGGCCTGGAATGGGCAACATAGATACTCACAGGTACAATCATAGCTCATCACAGCCCCCAAATCCTAGGCTCAAATGATCCTCCTATCTCAGCCTCCTGAGTAGCAGGGACTGCAGCTAACTTTTAAATTTTTTGTAGAGATGGATGGGAGTCTCACTATGTTGCCCAGGTTGACCCCAAACTCCTGGCTTCAAGCAATCCTTTTATCTGGCCCTCCCAAAGAGCTGGGATTACAGGTATGAGCCCCTGAGCCAGACCTGAACGTGTATACTTTTAAACTAGTTCTCTCTAGTCTATGCTACTTGAGAACCCATTTTTCTCTTTTTCACTGTCTCTCCACTTAATCACATTAAAACAATTAATACATTGCTACCTTTTGGCAATAGAATTTTATTTGCTCTATCACGATTTGTAGAAATTGGTTTTATGCAAAAGCAAGTGAATGAACCAATAGAATAAGAAACACAGGCACTCATTCTCACTAAAGTGTCACAAGAATGGGGGGAAAGTATCCAATGAACTCAACATGAATATGAAACCAATATATAAACAATGACATGAACACATGAAAGAAAAACACAAGTATAGTCAAGCTAGCATGGACAGGAAGAGCAAGAAGGAAGGGCACCCGCCACAACCCCCAGCTATTTTTTGTTGCAGTTGTCATTGTTGTTTAGCTGGCCTGGGCTGGGCTCAAACTCACGACCCTTGGAGTATGTGGCTGGCGCCCTAACCACTGTGCTATGAGCATTGAGCCAAGGAATACATTTTTGAACATTTCTATGCATCCCCCATCTTCTCACCTGTAGGAAGAAAGGAAGAATATTAAAGTTCAGTTTTGTGGAGGTTATTCTTCATCTCAAAAAAACCCTGAGTATGTCAGTAACAAGCATTTGCCAAGAACTGATATAATTCTGCCATTTCAAATTATTCACCACGACAAAGTGCTTAGGGCAATCTCATTACTATGAGATTGAGGTTTTTTTATTTTAATTTATTTTTTTATTTGGGCAATTGCCCAGACAGCACAGGCCAAAGGTTTAATGACTCCGGATGTAAGTTTGGTTGAAAAGCTTACTTAGGACACTAGCCTGTCCTTCATTAGAATTTTTGCCCTCTTCTGTTCCACAGTTAAACAAGATTCCTTTAGCCAACAGAGGGAAAACGACCTTGCTGACCTTAGACTTCACTGGCAAAGCCAAAGTCTCAAGGTAATTTTATTCTAAGGCAAGACCAAATGTCCACAGACGCTAAGGATGGGAGCCAAGTTGTCACCATTGATGGTGCATAATATTTTCTCTTCTATTAAATTGTTAGGAGAAGTGCAAGCTACAAACATAACCACATGCCTGTACTCACATTTTCTGTCTTCTATCTTGGTCTACCCTTAAAAAACTTACAGTTCTGTGTTTAATCTGGCTTTAGAAGTAATTGCTTGTTGCAAGGTTAATTGGGAACTTAAGTTTGGGGGAAAAAAATCCTACTCCTTACTTTCATAAATAGCTCTAGTGGTTGCATTAATTTGATTATTGATTTTGTTAAGAGTAAAGATAGAACCATTCTTCTATGAAGAAACCATACAGATGCTTGAGACCTACTCATTACTAAAAGCCTAGATTATATAATATTTGCCCCTTAGAGATGCTGTAAGTTTGTAATTTTTACAGTAATGTGCCTTTTATAGTAACGTTATAGGGAGTGACTGTAAGGTCACTTACCAGCATTTGGTAGCTGTGCAATCTTGGTCAAATTACTTATTTTCCAGACTGGGGCTCTGGCTTATACCTGTTATCCTAGTACTCTGGAAGGCTGGGGTGGGAGGATTGCTAGAGCTCAGGAATTTGAGACCAACCTGAGCAAGATGGAGACCCCATCTCTACAAAATTTTTAAAAAAATTACCTGGGTATGGTGGCAGATGCCTGTAGTCCCAGCTACTTGGGAGGCTAAAGTAAAAGGATACCTTGAGCCAGGTGTTGGAGGCTGTAGTGAGATATGATAATGCACTCTAGCCTGGGTGACAGAGTGAGAACTTGTCTCAATAAAATAAAGGAAGGAAGGAAGGAAGGGGAAGGGAAAGGAGGGAGGGAGGAAGAAAGGAAGGAGAGAAGGATCTTCTCTTCCTTCTTAGGAAGGAAGGGAGGAAGGAAAGAAGGAAGGATAAAAGGAAGGAAGTAGAGACGGAAGGAAGGAAAAAAGGAAGGGAGGGAGGGAGGAAGGAAAAGGGAAGGAAAAGGAAGGGAAGGAAGGGAAAAAAGGGAGGGAGGAAGGAAGGAAAGAAGGAAGAAAGGAAGGAGAGAAGGATGAAGGGAAGATGGAAAGAAGGAGGGATAAAAGGAAGGAAGTAGAGAAGGAAGGAAGGAAAGAAGGAAGGGAGGGAGGAAGAAAGGAAGGAAGGAAAGAAAGAAGGAAGGGAGGCAGGAAAGAAGGAAGGATGAAAGGAAGGAGGAAGGAAGGAAGAAAAGAAGGTTACTTATTCCCTAAGTCTCACTGTCCTCATACATTAAAAATATTAATAAATTCTTCCTTATTAGGTCATTGGGTAGAATCCATTAAGATATGTGAAAATATAAGTAATTGTGCTTCCGAACAATAAAGGATAATAAAAACATTTTGGAAGGGCATTGCCTCATTTTATTTTTCACAGAAACTTGAGTGGAATGTATTGCTTGCCAATAAAAAAAAAAAATGTGCTATTCATTTATCATGTACTTTATGCCTCACTCCTGACTTAACGTTCCAACCCTCTTTTTCTTCCCTTCAGTCATTTCACTTTTAATTTGTACTATAATATTGAATTATGTATATCCTTGTAAAGCATTTAAAATTGGGTAAAAGTTGGTTAGACAAACATATATACATACATTGTCAATTACGAAATTGTCATAGATCTACATAGCCCAGATATTATCAATCTTCTGATGATTTCCCCCAAAACGTGTTTGATGGAATGTTAATACACATCATCTTCAAATAGGGCTCCAAAGTAAAAAAAGAAATGCTGGGAAAATATCTGATTAAGCCATGTTAAACAATTTATTCCCTATAGTTCTTTTTAGAACCTTTATATACTAAGACAAATTATCCCACAGTCAGGGACACAGAATATACTATTTCTCAAATTTAGTTTTGTAAACTCAGAATTTTATTAAAAAACATGGATTATTTGAGAGTAATCAAATGCATGCTCCTTTCCAGTCCCTTTCCCACAGTGATGTGAGTAGAGCACTTGGATTGCCAAGATTCTTGGTATTTCACAGAATGTAAAAGCCCACGCCCTCTGTGCTTATGAAACAAGGCATACCGAAATCTGATAAGCAAGTTCTTGAACTCATCCTAGAAATAGTGCTGCATACCTCATTGCTGATTATCACAGCAGTCACTCCCCTTGGGAAGCAATGGATGAATGCCAGCACCTAGTCAACCCTTCAAAATAACTTTACAACTCTTTTTCTGGAATGGCCATCAACGCTGTCATTGTATTACCCTTGATGTCCTGAATGTTATCAAAATGCCTTCCTTTCAATATTGTCTTTATCTTCAGATAAAGAAAAAAAAATTGAGGACTAGATCAGTTGTGTGCAGAGGGTATTCCAATACAGTTATTTGTTTACAGGCTAAAGACTCCCTTAAGACAGTGCCATGTGAGCTGGTGCATTGTCGTGGTGCAAGAGTCTTGAGTTGTTGGCCAAGATTTTCAGTTAAGATTTTCCTAAAAAGTTCTCTATTGATATTTATTTGGTCTGCTATGCTTCTCAAAGTCAGCCAACACAAATTAACACACAATTTGATGAATTTTTGCAGTGTTTTCAACAATCTTGCTTGTGACTGGCTGCACTGACCTCCCTTCATCAGTGACATTTTCTTTCCCTTCAGAAAAATGTTCAACCCATTTACACACTGCCATCTTCTTCACGGTATTATCCCCATAAACTTGAACTAACGTGTCCCTGATTTCACTTCCACTTTTGCCAAAGTTAACAAGAAATTTATGTTTTTTCATAAATTGCTCTAAGTCAAGCTCTGACATTCTTGCTATAGCACACAACAACGACTGCCACTCAGCAAGACATGGCCACATGTCAACTCCAACACAACTGCGAGACACGGACAAACCAAGTTATGAAATGTTACCAAGCACTTTGTTCAGTGCTGTTAATGTAAGCGCATGGTAGCAAGTTTGTAAACTTAATTGTCGGACCTCACTTATACATCAAGCCATGGCCTTTGTCTCTTCAAAGTATTTGCTGGAAGTTACCAAGAGTGGAAGGTTAGATAACTGAGCTGGGAAACTGCAGGACAGAACTGATTTGTGAACCACACATTTAATAAGCAATGTGTAGTTAGAAAATATCAGGAAAATTGATAGTTCAGCAATAAAAGACAAGTAACCCAATATCAAAAATGGGCAAATATGAACAGACATTTCTCTGAACATCTAAACAATAAGAACATGAAAAGATGCTCACCACTGGCAGCCTACAAAAAATATAAATCCCACCAAAATGAATGAGATAAACCTGTACACCAGCAGTTCTCAACCTGTGGGTCATGACCCCTTTGGGGGTGTGTTGACCCTTTCACAGGGGTCTTAGGATCACAGACACAGCTCCTCTATCTGTCTCCAGGCGGTTGGCCACATAAGGGCATGGTACATCATCTGTATGAAAGGATCCAGCATTAGGAAGGTTGAGAACCACTGCTTTCCACTCAGCAGGATGGTTAAAATAAAAAATATAAACAATTATAAGTATGGGGGGAATGTGGAAAAATTGAAAGCCTCATGTATTATTGCTGGGAAAAATGGAAAATGGAAAAGGCACTTAGAATGGCTAGGCATGGTGGCTTATGCCTGTAATCTTAGCAATCTGGGAGACCAAGGCAGGTGGGTTTCTTGAGCTCAGGAGTTTGAGACCAACCTGAGCAAGAGCAAGACCCCCGTCTCCACTAAAAATAGAAAAAAAAATAGCCAGGCATTGTGGTGGGCACCTGTATTCCCAGTTACTCAGGAAGGAGGCTGAGCCAAGAGGATTGCTCAAGCCCAAGAGTTTGAGGTTGCTGTGAGCTATGGTGCCAAGGCACTCTACCCCAGGGAGACTGAGAGAAACTGTCTCAAACAAAACAAACAAACAAAAAAACAGGCTTTGGAGAAATAGCAGTTGAAATCTCTTTGGGGAATTAGATAGTCAGAAGTAATGGATAGTTTCTTGGGAATACCATACTCATACTGAATAAGCTTTGACTATTTTCTGTCTTAGTGTTATTCCACTTAAGATGCAAGTATCTGGGAATACGCATCGATCTGTCCCTGCTGAACTAAGATTTATCAGGGCATCTTGACTGACATCTCTACCCAGAATGCACACAATGGGGCTAGATTGTTCTCCAACTTACAGCACCAGCAGAAGGAGGAGCTAAAAGAGTAGAATTCTACTCCTACAACAAGTAAAGGCTCTTAAGGGTAAATATCTCTCATATGTTAAAAAGTTCTTCTATATGTATTCAGTAAATCTTGCAGTTTTATTTCAATTAATTTTCTTGTACATTTGAGTAATTTTCAGGGTAAATTATATGAGCATTGTAATCTCATTATTTAAAAAAAACGTATTTGCAAATACATGTGTGTGGTGGCCTGCCGTTTCTGTAATCCTGGCACTCTTGGAAGGCTGAGGTGGGAGAATTACTTCAACTCAGGAGTTTGAGGATGCTGTGAGCTAGGCTGATGCCAAGCCACAGCACCCTAGCCTAGAGGAACAGAGTGTGACTCTGTCTCCTACCAAAACAAAGTCTTTCCATTGGAGAAACCTGAGAAACGTTACCTAGACAGGTAATCAGGTTGAATAGCAGCATAGATAAATTCCATGGATAGCTTGTGCTCTGGATATGACATGATGAAATGGCACTTTACCTCTGCGATCCTCCTACTGAAAACCTGGATCTAATTGCAAGAAAAACATCTGACGAATCCCAATAAAGGGGCAGTCTACAAAACACCTGATCAGTGTTTCTCCAAACTGTCAAGGTTCTCAAAATGAAAAAGTCTGAGGAACTATTACAGCTAAGAGGAGATTAAGAAGATAAATGGAATGTGGTATCCTGGCTGGGACCCTGGAGCAGAAAAGGACCAGAAGGAGATTAAAAAATCTAAATAAGTATGAATAAAGTATGGAATTTTTAATAACGATCTATCAGTATGGATATTATAACAAGATTACATACTGGTGTGAGATGCTAATAAAAGAGGAAACTGGGTGGGTGCGGGGCAAATGGAAACCTTGCAGTGTCTTTAAAATTTTTTGTAAATCTGAGAATATTCAAACAAATCTTATTTTTTTCTTTTTTTAATTAAATCGTAGCTGTATACATAAATGCAGTCATGGGGTACAATGTGCTGGTTTTATATACAATTTGAAATGTTTTCATCAAACTGGTTAATATAGCCTTCGTGGCATTTTCTTAGTTATTATGTTAAGACATTTATATTCTACATTTAGTAAGTTTCACATGTACCCTTGTAATATGCACCATAGGTGTGGTCCCACCAATTACTCTCCCTTCACCCATTCTCCCCTGTCTGCTACCCTCCCTTTCCTCTTTCCCCATATTCTTGGGCTATAATTGGGTTATAGCTTTCCTATGAAAGCTATAAATTAGTTTCATAGTAGGGCTGAGTACATTAGATACTTTTTCTTCCATTCTTGAGATACTTTGCTAAGAAGAATAAGTCCCAGTTCCATTCATGTAAACATGAAGGAGGTAAAGTCTCTATCTTTCT
>CAUYQV010118339.1:0-11362 GCA_963574575.1 Galagoides demidoff
TCTTCTCCCATTCTGAAGGTTGTTCTATTTGCTTTAGTTGTTGTGCCATTAGCTGTGCAGAAGCTTTATAATTTGATCATTTCACATTTATTTATTTTTGGTGTTGCTTCAATTGCCAGTGGGGTCTTCATAAAATCTTTACACGAGCTGATATCATCAAGAGTTTTTCCCACACTTTCTTCTATAGTTGTTATCATTTCATGTCTTAAATTTAAATCTTTTATCCAGCGTGGGTCAATTTTTGTAAGTGGTGAGAAGTGTGGGTCCAGTTTCTGTCTTCTCTGTGTGGCTCACCAGTTCTCCCAGCACCATTTATTAAATAGGGATTCTTTCCTCCAGTGTGTTTGGTTTGATTTATCAAACAGATAGTGATATGCAGCTGGCTTCATCTCTAGGTTGTCTATTCTAGTCCATAGATATGTGTCTCTACTGTGTCTCTATTTTTGTGCAGTACTGTGCAGTTTTGATCACCACTGCCTTGTAGCATAACCTGAAGTCTGGTAACTTGATGCCTCCCAATTTGTTTTTATTTCTTAGAATTGCATTGGCTACTCAGTTTTTTTTCTGATTCCATATGAAACAAAGTATTATTTTTATTTTTTTTTGTTTGTTTTATTTTATTTTTTTGGAGACAGAGTCTTAAGCTGTCACCCTCGGTAGAGTGCTGTCGCATCACAGCTCACAGCAACCTCAAACTCTTGGGCTTAAGGGATTCTCTAGCCTCAGCCTCCCAAGTATTTGGGACTACAGGTGCCCACCACAATGCCCAGCTATTTTTTGTTGCAGTTGTCATTGTTGTTTAGCTGGCCCAGGCTGGATTCTAACCTGCTGGCCTCCGTGTGTGTGGCTGGTGCCCTAGCCACCAAGCTACAGGTGCTGAGTCCAGAGTACTTTTTTTCAAGTACTTCAAAGTATGATGTTGATGATTTAATGGGAATTGCATTAAATCTACTGATCACTTTGAGTAGTATAGACATTTTTACAGTATTGATTCTTCTTAGCCATGAGCATGGTATGTACTTCCATTTGTTGTCTTCTGCTATTTCTTTTCTCAGAGTATCATAGTTCTCTCTGCAGAGGGAGAGAAGGACATTCTCATTCCCCTCCTTTGTTAGATATATTCCCTACATATTTCCGTTTCTTTGAGGCTACTGAGAAGGTGTTGTGTCTCTGATTTGATTCTCAGTTTGACTGTTTTTGGCAAATATGAAAGCTACTGATTTGTGGACATTGATTTTATATCCCAAGACGTTACTGTATTTTTTTTTCTTTGAGACAGAGTCTCAAGTGGTCACCCTGGGTAGAGTGCTGTGGCATCACAGTTCACAGTGCCCTCAAACTCTTGGTTATAAGCAATTCTTTTGCCTCAGCCTCCTAAGTAGCTGGGATTACAGGTGCCTGCCACAACACCCAGCTATTTTTGTTGTTGTTGTTGTTGCAATTGTTTAGCTGGCCTGGGCTGGGTTCAAACCCACCATCCTCTGTGCCTGTGGCTGGCACCATAACCACTGTGCTACAGGCACAGGGCCATTACTGTATTTCTTGATCATTTCCAGGAACCTTGTGGTTGAGTCCCTTATTCTAAGTATAAGATCATATCATCAGCAGAAAAATAGGATTATGATAACCTCAATGTTTTTATTTTGTAATAGCAGTATTCCCAACTTGTTTCTGATGACATACTATTATGGTTTTGATTTGCATTTCTCTGGTGATTCATTACCTAGAGAATCCTTTCATATGTTTCCTGGCCATTTGTATATCATCTTTGGAGAAATGTTCAAAGATGTTTAAATCCTTTGCCCATTTTTAAATCAGGTTATTGGATTTTGTTGTTGTTGAGTTGTAGGTTTTTATACATATTCTGGACATTATCAAATATATGATTTGCAAATACTGTCTCCCATTCTATGGGATAGCTTTTCATTCTGTTGATTGTGTCTTTGGACAAACAAAACTGCTTGCGTTTGTTATATTCTTGTCTATTTTTTCTTTTGTGACCTGCATTTTTGGTGTCATATCCAAGACATTATTGCCAAGTTCAATATTATAAAGCTTTTTCTTAAGTTTTGGTCTTTAATCCATTTGTAGTTAATTTGCAAATATAGTATAAGGGTCCAGCCTCTTTTTTTTTCTTTCTTTCTTTTTTTTTTTTTTTTGGCACATAGATATCTACTTTCCCTAACATCATTTGTTGAAGAGACTGTTCTTTCCTGTGTGAGTGGCCCTGGCACCCTTGTTGAAGATTGTTTGACTATATATATAAGGGTTTATTTCTGGACTTTCTATTCTACTTCATTGTTCTATTTGTCTGTCTTCATACCAGTACCACATTACATTTATTCTGTAGCTTTGAAATGTGTTTTGAAATCAGGCAATATGCATCCTCTAAGTTTGTTTTTCTTTCTCAAGATCATTTTGCTAATTTGTAATGTATTGATATTCTATTTGAATTTTACTATGAATTTTCTGTTTGTGCAAAAAAATACCATTGGGATTTTGATAGGGATTGTAGTGAATTCATTGTTTGTTTGGCTTAGTATGAGCAAGCATCTTAACAACTTTAATTCTTCCAATCCATGAATGAATATGAATGTCTTTCCTTTTATTTAGTCTTCTTTAATTTTTTTAGCAATGTTTTGTGGATTTCAGCTATAAGTCTTTTTTCCTCCTTGGTTAAATTTATTCCTAAAGATTTTATTTTTTGATGCTATTGTAAATGAAATTGTTGTCTTAATTTCCTTTTCATATTGTTCATTATTAGTGTATAGAAATGCAATTAATTTTTTAGTATTTAATTTGTTTCCTGGAACTTTGCTGAATTTATTCATGAAGTAGGGTTTTCTCCCTGAATATTTAGTTTTCTGCATATAAGATCTTGCCGCCTGAGAATAGAAATCATTTTACTTTTTCCTTGTCAATTTAGATGTCTTTTTACACTTTGCCTAATTGCTCTAGCTAGGACTTCCAATATTATGTTGAATAGAAGTAGTGAGAGCAACATATTGGTCTTCTTGTTCCTGATCTTAGAGGTAAAGATTTCAGTCTTTTATGGATGTGGAGAAAAGGGAACACTTCTACACTGCTGGTGGGAATGCAAACTAATACATTCCTTTTGGAAAGACGTCTGGACAACACTTAGAGAACTAAAAATAGACCTGCCATTTGATCCTGAAATTCCTTTATTTGGTATATATCCAGAAAACCAAAATCACATTACAACAAAGATATTTGAATCAAAATGTTTATTGCAACCCAATTCATAATTGCTAGGTCATGGAAGAAGCCCAAATGCCCATCAACCCACGAATGGATCAATAAATAGTGGTACATGTACACCATGGAATACTATGCAGCCCTAAAGAAAGATGGAGACTTTACCTCCTTCATGTTTACATGGATGGAGCTGGAAAATGTTCTTCTTAGCAAAATATCTCAAGAATGGAAGAAAAAGTATCCAATGTATACAGCCCTATTATGAAACTAATTTATAGCTTTCATGTGAAAGCTATAACCTAATTATAGTCTAAGAATGAGGGGAGGGGGAGGGAGGGGGTTAGATGGGTGTAGGGACGGTGATTGGAGGGATCACCTCTATGGTTTATCTCACAGGGATACAAGTGAATCTTTCTAAAAGTAGAATATAAATGTCATACACAATAACTAAGAAAAGACATAAAGACTATGTTAACCAGTTTGATGAAAATATTTCAAATTGTATGTGAAAACACCACACTATACCCCATGATTACATTAATGTACACAGCTATTATTTAATTTTAAAAAAGAAAAAAATTAAAAGGTCAATTTGAAGCATGCTTATGAATGCAAATCTAAAGCTAAACCAAAAGTGAATAAAAATTCCTAAGATCTGAAAAAAAAAAAAAAGATTTCAGTCTTTTACCATACAGTGATGGGCTTTCCATAAATTGCCTTATTATATTGTGGTCATTTCTTTCTATTCCTTGCTTATTCAGTGTTTTTTCAGGAAAGAGTGTTGAATCCAGTACTTTTTCTCTATCAGTAAGGATGATCATGGGGCGGCACCTGTGGCTCAGTGGGTAGGGCGCCTGCCCCATATACCAAGGGTGGCAGGTTCAAACCTGGCCCTGACAAGCTAAAAACAGCACTAGCAACTGCAACAAAAAATAGCTGCGCATTGTGGCAGGAGCCTGTAGTCCCAGCTACTTGGGAGGCTGAGGTAAGAGATTTGCTTATGCCCAAGAATTTGAGGTTGCTGTGAGCTATGATGCCACAGTTCTCTACTGAGGGTGACAAAGTGAGACTCTGTCTAAAAAAATAATAAAAAAAAAAATAAAGATGATCATGTGGTTTTTGTCCTTCACTCTGTTAATGTGGAGCATTACATTGATTGAATTTCCTATGTTGAACCATACTTACATTCCAGAAATAAATTCCAGTTGGTCATGGCATATAATACTTTTAATGTGCTGTTGAATTTTGTTTTCTAATATCATGTTAACAATTTTTAGCATCAACATTCAGCAGGCTTATTGGTCTATAATTTTTTTTCTTGTAGAGTTTTTGGCTTTAACATCAGAGTGATGCTAACCTCCTAGAATGAGCTCTCAAGTGTTCCAGCTGTCTTTTGTCATTATCCCACTATACCTATTCTTTTATCTCATCAAACTCTTTTTTTTTTTTTTTTTTTGCAGCTTTTGGCTGGGGCTGGGTTTGAACCTGTCACCTCCAGCATATGGAGCCGGCGCCCTACTCCTTTGAGCCATAGGTGCTGCCCCTCATCAAACTCTTGTCCCTTGATAATCCACTTTTTCCCCCCAAATTATCCAATCTCCCTGAAGACCCCTCTACTCTCTGTTCATGCTCTCTGACTAACTCCTGACCTTTTGTGATCCATCTTTCTGCCGTACTGAGCTGACAGTCTTGGATATCTCCTATGGCAAGAAATTCAATTTGCTCACCAAATATCTATTCAATTCTTCCTACTCAGTTACAGAAAATTGATTTTATAATGAGAGGCTTCCCCTACAGATAGCTGAGAGACATATTACTAAATTCTAGCTGACACTGGAGGGCAAAGCATGATAGCCAAACGGCACCTCCAGCAAACGTCCCTCCACGTAAGCACCTAATTCAACAAGTATCCCTGCAAGCAAGCACCTTCAGAAGAACTAAAAATCAGGTGAGTGATCATACTACCTGTTTTAACATTATATCAATCAAAGAGGCACTGAAGAGGACAGAAAAGATAGTCTTGCATTGCCCACGCCATCTCTCCCCAATCCCCTGGTAGTGCTGTGCCAGCCAGCTTGCCAAGTGGAGAGAGAATCTGTTTGCCCTGGGGACAGAGAGTGAAGTGACTGAGCTTTGACTTGAAACTCTGGGCTGCCCTGGCGCAGGGGAACACAGCAGAGCAGAACTCTGTCAGTACCCATGGAGGGAACATTTTCACTACCCTGGCCAGAGGTAAATCTTCTCCATAAAAGCTTAAATTCCCACTAGCACCACCACTGGGCAGAAGAGCAAACTGGGTCAGAAGGGCTGCAGTCCTGGAAATTCCTTTAGTTGTGTTGGCTTGTAGTCAGTGGGCTTGGGGTGCCCATGACCTAGTGAGACACCATCAGCTGTGGCCAACCCAGTGCCTGTGTCACCCCTCCTCCATCGAAAGGCAGCATGGCTCATGAGGGTCTTCTTCCACTTAAGGAAAGGAAAGAGAAGAGCTCAGAGGACTTTGATCTACAACTTGGGTACCAGCTCAGCCACTGTAAACTAAAGTACCAAGCAGACTCTGATTCTAGGCCTTGGTTCCTGAATGGCATTTTCGGACTCCCCCTGGGCCAGAAAGAAACATGCTATCTTGACGACCAGTCCTGGAAGGATTCACTTTATCTGCAACTAAAGAGCCCTAAATTCAAGAAATATCAGAGATAGCCAGGTAACAGTTGTCACTGGCTTTGGGTGAGACTGGGCTGGCTTCAGGTGTGATTTGGTACTAGTGGCCACAACTCCATCCTTCTCCAACTCTAGCAGCCTAACACAAGAGTGAGGGAAGAGAGTGAGAAACTTAGCCTGGTAATCCAATGAATTCTGTTGAGTCTTATCCAAGCTCACATCAGGAGTCTGCAAGGGCCACAGCATTATTGGGCTTGAGGCACACTCAATGCTGATACAGCTGCAGTGACCAGATACTTAGACCACAACACTCAATACCCTTGGAGTATCTGGAAAGCCTTCTCAAGAAAGACAGGTTCCAACAAGCCCAGATGATGAAAATTAAAATAAATAACTAACCTTTCAATGCTCAGACATCAGTGACTCCACAAACATTAAGAACATCCAGGAAGATGTGACCTGACCAAATTAACTAAGATAAGAGTGATCAGTCCCAGAGTGATGGAGACAGATGACCTTTCAGACAGAGAATTCAAAATAGCTGTCCGACAGATGGAGGCTAGTTCCCTTGGGGCCCTCTGCTCTTGGTGGCAGTTGTGCTGTCCCTGCCCTACAAACACTCATACCTTTGAAGCCCTTGCTGGGAAGGAAGCAGCGGCAAACCTCTCTCTCAACCCTATCTCGGTGACCTGATAACATGGCAGCCTCTTCATGGCCAGACTCCACCAGCCCATGGGTCTCCTGGCTCAGCCCTGCTGGGCCTAGGTGAAGACACAGCCAAGTATCCAGGAGGAGGTGCCTTTGAGTGGTGGCAGGTATGCCAGGGCAAAAAGAATGGCAGTCACTTGAATGCCACCAAGGGCCCGTTGGGGTTTGGAGAGTTTTCTTTATGCACTGAACACTGGAGCACACGGACATATAAAGCAAATATTAGCAGAGCTGAAGAGAGAGAAACTCCAATACAATAATTGTTGAAGCCCTCAACACTCCATATTAAGCACTGCACTGATCATTGAGTTAGAAATTCAACAACGAAACATCGGACTTAATCTTCACCATAGACCAAAAGCACCTAATAGATATTTACAGACTGTTTTACCCAGTAGCCTCAGTATTTTCATTCTTCTTCTCAGGTCATGGATCATTCTCAAGGATAGACCATATGCTAGACCACAAAACAACACTCAAAAAATTTAAAAATCTGAAATCATAAAAATCTGAATTTTCTTTGATCCTAACAGAATAAAACTAGAAATCAATAACAAGAAGAAACTTGGAAAATATACTGATACATGGGAAAAAAATATGCTCTTGGGGCAACACCTGTGGCTCAAAGGAGTAGGGTGCTGGCCCCATATATTGAGGGTGGCAGGTTCAAATCTGGCCCGGCCAAACTGCAAACATAAAAGAAAAAGAAATAGCCAGGCGTTGTGGTGGGTGCCAGGGGTCCCAGCTACTCAGGAGGCCGAGGCAAGAGAATCACCTAAGTCTAGGAGTTGGAGGTTGCTGTGAGCTATGACACCACAGCACTCTACCAAGGGCAATAAAGTGAGACTCTGTCTCTACCAAAAAAAAAAAAAAAAAAAAAATATATATATATATATATATATACTCCTGAATGACCATAGGGTGAATGAAGAGTTGAAGGAAATAAAAAAAATTATCAAAATGAATGCAACTGAAAACACAATATATCAAAACCTGTGGTATACAGCAAGAGCACGAAGAAAAGGAAAGTTTATAGCAGTGTCTACATCAAACAGGTAGAAAAGCTTCAAATAAACAACCTAATGATACATCTCAAAGAACAGAAAAACAAGAGCAAACCAAACCTAAAATTAGTAGAAAAGAAATAACAACAATCAGAACAGAAATGAATGAAATTAAAACAAAAAAGAAATCAATGGAACAAAAGAATGTCTTCAAAAACATAAAACAGACATAGCAGTTTAGCTAGAATAACTAAGTAAAAAAGAAAGAAGACACAAATAAAACCAGAGATGAAAAAGGAGACCTTACAACTGACACTGCAGAAACCCAAAGAATCGTTAGCGACTACTACGAGCAACTACGTGCCTATAAATTGGAAAACCTAGAAAAAATGGAGACATTTATAGACACATACATTCCACCAAGATTGAAACAGGAAGAAATCAAAACCTGACCCTGTTTCTACTAAATACAGAAAAATTAACCAGGCATGATGGCAGCGCCTGTAGTCTCAGCTACTTGGGAGGCTGAGGCAAGAGGATCACTTGAACCCAAGAATTTGAGGCTGCTGTGAGCTAGGCTGACGCCAGGGCAGTCTAGCCTGGCCAACAGAGTGAGACTCTGTCTCAAAACAAACGAACAAACAAACATCATAGAGCCTGAGTGCTTAAGAATGGTGGCCTTGCTGTGAGCTATGATGCTACAGCAAAGAGTGAAACTCTGTCTCAAAAAATAAAAAAAAACAAGGGAAAAAAAAAAAGAATGGTGGCCTTTGCTATCCGCCTCCAGATCCTTTTGTAAGAAGAAAAAAAAAATCCCAAAACAAAAATTCTTTTCTGCCTTATTTATGCCACTGTTACTTTTGGCCCCTGGTGGTAGCACCTGAACACAATTCCTCAACAATACAAGTCTTTAAGGATCTTAAACCTGAAAGGTTGAATATGGCTGAGGAAACCATTCCATGTGCAATAGTGTACAGTTTCTCGTCAGAGTTGAATCTTCAAATCCCTCTTCCGACACCCTCAGTGATTATGTCACACTTTCTATTCAACTTTCCTCACCTCTTCTTCACTCACTCTCTGGAGAAAACCACTGTGGTTTTTGCTTTGCAAAAGCTTTTAAAAACAAAACAAACAACAAAAAAAAGCTTTTAAAAACTTTTAAAAACTTGAATCCATCAACATTTTCATTCATGGCTATTTGGTTTTGTCAAACTAAGGGAGAGTTTCTCTACTCTATGGTTATATAATAGTGACATGTTTTCTTCTAGTACTAGGGCTATTTTTTCATCATTTAAATCTTTGACCTTCATGGGTTATTTTTCCATCATTTAAATCTTTGACCTTCACGGGATTTATTTTGGCATAATTAATAAGTTAGGGAGATAATGTTATTTTTTCCTCAGATGGCTACATAATCATTTTAGCATCATTTATCAAATTATCTGCACATATTTGGGTTTGTTTTTATCCTATAGGTTTCTCTTCTCTTCTCTTTTCTTCCATTGGTTTATCTGTGGAATAAGCCAGTGTTGCATCGTTTCAATGATCACTACTGAGTAAGCGCTAATGCTCCTGTAGTGCAGACTCTGTGCTAGGATCTATACATGCCCTTTGATCATCAGGAGTATCTTACATAGGTTGCCATTAATCCCATTGACATGAAGAAGTTGAGGCACACAGCATTTATATCAATGTGCCAAAATTTCCCTAGCAAAGGTGTGAAACCAGGATCTGACTGCAGGGTCTTCACCTCTTTGCTTTAATATATTAAAGAGTGAATCTCCCTCCATTGCAGATTTTCTTTAAAGTATTTTCAAATCAATTTGGGGGGATGCTGGGATATAACCAATCAATGCCTCTGGCCTTGTCCTCTTTTTTAAGCTGTAAGTCCACCCAAATTTCTGATGGACAACTCTATTCAGATGCCACACAATATCTCAAATATAACATATCCCAAATTAGATCATCTTTCCCCTGAAAATATGTTCTCTTTTTCTATTCCCTATTTTTATTTATTTATTTATTTATTTATTTATTTATTTATTTATTTATTGCAGTTTTTGGCTGGGGCTGGGTTTGAACCCACCACCTCCGGGCATATGGGGCCAGCGCCCTACTCCTTTGAACCACAGGTGCTGCCCTCTATTCCCTATTTCAACATAGGCTTCAACACAGGTTCATTCACCCATGAAACATAGACTTATTCCTGCCCCCTTGCCTGCACATCCATCTGTGCACTGGCATATCTGTGACAGGGAGCTAAAGTCTCCTCTTGGCTGTTCACATTGCCTCTGGGATCAGAGGCTCTTGGGGATGATTTCCAAGATTCTTGCCTCTTATCTCCTGCTTCTTCTGCCAGCACTGAGGTTTGAAAGTTCATGGGATGGTTTCCTCCACCCAGAAAGAAAGTGAGTGGCCTGGACACCAACCTTATCACTTGCCTGACTAATTATTTTTATTCCTTGAGTCTTTTTACCTAAGTCACTTCCTCTGGGAACTCCTCTCTATCTCTCCTTGGTCCCAACTGCATTAAATGCCACCATATTTCTTCCTCAATTAAGCAGTTTTGTGGCAACTAATACTCCCTTCTCCAAATTGAGTTCCTCGAAAGTAGAGTCTGTTTTTGTATCTTCAGTTTCAACCCATGCCCCAGCAAGTGGGCAGTCAACCAATGCTTGCTGAGCTGAGCCAAACTTCCTTCCCTTCTGTTCTATGGGGTCACGGGGGGGTCCCAGAGGAGGCCCATCCCCTCCCCACGAACCAAAAGGTCAGGATTGATGAGAAATGACCAAATCAAGAGAAGAACTGGGAAGTGATCAGATGGCATGGAGAGGGATTGATGGCTCTCAAACTTTATCTCGCACAATCTTCACTTGAGGAGCCTTCCTGAGATGCAGATTTGCAAGACCAGACATCAGAGTCTGACTTGGTGGGTTTGAGGGGAGCCCAGCAGTGATCTGCATTTTTAAAAAGCACATTTGGCGATTCTGCTGAAGGAGGGATCTGAGAAATACCCAGTTGGGAAGCCTGGGGAAAGGGCAGGTCCTGGGCCACATACCTTTTCTTCTTTTCCATCCGAGGAACACTGTCAGTACCAAAATGACAGTTTTGAGCACAATGGTGGCCACTGCCACTCCGAGTGCTGTCTCCAGACTGAGGAGCTGAGATCCTGAGCTCTGTTTGCCCTCTGTGACTGTGACACCAGCTGTGGTAGCTGTGTTGGCCTTGTTGATGGGGCTCTGGATGGTGGTCCTGTCAGCTAGGGAAAGATGAGAAATAAGTAGATTTTCCCCTGGAGGTGTGGGGCATCTGGGTGAATCTGTGGCATCTTGTTTTGTATGTGGGGGAATGTTGGGAACAGGAGAGCCAGTCTCAAAAGCTCACATAGAAAGGGGAGTAGCAAGGTGAAATGCTACAAGTTTAGTATCCAGAGGACTTGGTTTAAATTTAAGGACAACATTTGTCACCAAAAGCCATAGTGGGCTGGGCAAGATAGGTGTCAGGACAGGTGGACTCACCCAGAGTGATGGTGACATTGGTCCCTAGGATGGATTGGACACCCTGCCAGCCGTCTCTCTTTGTCTTCAGCAGGACTCGGCAGAAATATACAGACTGGTCCTTTGGCCCCAGGTTGAAGATCCTGAGGAAGCCGGAACTCTGACTCTCTGTCCAGTTCAGGTAGATCCGGTCCTTGTAATCCTCATGGATGAAAAGTGGGGTTGTGTTGTAGAAGAACTCCCCGTGGAAGTTTCCCCGTCTCCAGAATATGCGCACAC
>CAUYQV010118340.1:0-64827 GCA_963574575.1 Galagoides demidoff
TGGGGATGTGGGAGATGGAGGGGAGGGGAGGCGGGGGGATGGGTGGTGGGAGGGTGATTGGTGGGACCACACGTATGGTCCATCTTACAAGGGTACATGTGAATCTTTCTAAATGCAGAATATAAATGTCTTAACACAATAACTAAGAAAATGCCATGAAGGCTATGTTAAGCAGTTTGGTGAAAATATTTCAAATTATATATAAAACCAGCACACTGTACCCCATTACTGCATTAATGTACACAGCTATGATTTAATAAAAAAAAAAGAAATTATACATCATGATCAAGTAGGCTTCATCCAAGGGATGCAAGGTTGATTTTATATATGCAAATCAATACATGTAAGACATCATATCAATAGAAACAAATACAAAGACCAAATGATCCTCTCAATAGATGCAGAAAAAGCATTTGACAAAATTAAGCATTCTTTTCTAATAAGAACACTTAAGAAAATAGGCATAGGTGGCACATTTCTTAAGCTGATTAGGGCCATCTATGATAAACCCACAGCTAACATCATACTGAATGGAGTAAAATTAAAAGCTCTTCCACTTAGAACTGGAGCCAGACAAAAATGTGCACTATCACCACTATTATTCAACATAGTTCTGGAGGTTTTAGCCAATGCACTCAGGCAAGAGAAGGATGTAAAGGGCATCCAAATGGGGCAGAGGAGGTCACACTCTCCCTCTTTGCTTATAATATGCTCGTATACTTAGAGAATTCCAGAGATTCAACCACAAAACTCCTGGCATTCATCAGGGAATACAGTAATGTCTCAGGCTATAAAATCAATGTTCACAATCACTTGCCTTTTGTACACCAATAACAGCCAAGCTGAGAAGCAAATCAAGGACACAATACCCTTCATAGTAGCTTGAATGAAAATGATATACTTAGGACTATACCTAACAAAAGATGTGAAAGATCTTTTTAAAGAGAATTATGAAAGTCTAAGTAAGAAAAGAAATTGCAGAAGACACTAACAAATGGAAGAACATATCATGTTCTTGGCTGGGAAGAATCAACATTATCAAAATGTCTGTTCTACCCAAAGAAATCTACAGATTCAATGCAATCCTCATTAAAATACCAACACCATATTTTGAAGAACTGGAAAAAATAGTACTTCATTTTGTATGGAACCAGAAAAAATATATATAGCTAAGGCTATTCTTAGTAATAAAAACAAAGTCAGAGGCATCACCCTACCAGACTTCAGGCTATCCTACAAGTCCGCAGTAATGAAAACAGCATGGTATTGGCACAAAAATAGAGGCATAGACATATGGAACAGAATAGAAAGCCAAAAGATGAAACCAGTCTCTATTTGCCATCTGATCTTTGATAAACTAAACAAAATCATAAGTGGGGGAAAGAATCCCTATTCAACAAATGGAGTTGGGAGAATTGGATAACCCTGTGTAAAAGACTGACAGTAGGCCTACACCTTTCACCTTTTATAAAAATTGACTCAAGATGGATAAGAGACTTAAATTTAAGATGAAATGATAAAAATCTTAGAAGAAAGTGTGGGGAAAACCCTTGATGATTTTGGACTGGGGAAAGATATTATGACAAAGACTTCAGCAGCTATTGCAACAATGACGATGACAATTAACAAATGGGACTTAATTAAGCTGAAAAGCTTCTGCACAGCTAAGGACACAAGTAAAGCAAAAAGACAACTTTCAGGACGGGAAAAGATATTTTCAGGATATCAATCTTACAAAGAATTGATAACTAGAATCTACAGAGAACTAAAATTAATCAATAGAAAAAGAGTAAACAGTTCCATCTACCTCTGGGCAATAGACATGAATAGAACCTTCTCTGATGACGACAGATGAATGGCTAACAAATATTTGAAAAATAATGCTCATCATCCCTGATAATCAGAGAAATGCAAATCAAAACAACCCTGACATATCACCTAACCCCAGTGAGAGTGATCAATACCACATAATCTCAAAGCTGCAGATGCTGGTATGAATGTGGAGAGAAGGGAATACTTTTACACTGCTGGTGGGACTGCAAACCAATACAACCTTTTTGGAAGGAAGTATGGAGAATCCTCAAAGAACTCAAAATTAAGCCTTCCATTTGATCCTGTAATCCTATTACTGGGCATCTATCTACCTAGAAGAAAAATAATCATTTTATCAAAGGAAATTTGCACTAGACTGTTTATCACAGCTCGATTTATAATTGCCAAACTGTGGAAACAGCCTAAATGCCCACCAACCCAGGAATGGTTTAACAAGCTGTGGTATATGTATACCAAGGAGTAGTATTCAGACATTTAAAAAGATGGAGATTTTATATCTTTTGTATTAACCTGGATGGAGGTGGAACACATTCTTCTTAGTAAAGCATCACAAGAATGGAGAAGCAAGAATCCAATGTACTCAATTCTAATATGAAGGCAGTAGATGATCTAATACAAGTGGTAGTAGGGGAATGAGCAAGTGGGGAGCGGGGAGGAAGGAGGAGGATGGGAGGTCATGGTGCATGGCACACCTCTTGGTGGCAGGATACAATTATAAGAGGGATTTTACCTAACAAACGCAATCAGTGTAACCTAATTCTTTGTACCTTCAATAATCCAAACAATAAATTCAAAAAAAAGAAAAATAATATTTTAAAAAATGTTAAATCCCAACACCGTTCCAGAAGGACTGAAGCAGAATCTGCATTTTAACTGGATGCATAGGTGATTGTTTGCCTATTAAAGTGTGAGAGGATTCATCTAGAAGCACACAGAACTGAATAATGTGGAATTCAACTTTTATTCTTAACTCCCTGGCTGATTCAGATTTTGAAAACATCACTTACTGTTTTCCAACAATCTTTATTTTTTTCATCCACAAAATAAAAAAATCCTTATTTTCCAAGACATTTGTGAGGTGAGGTGAGATTGTTTATAAAATAAGGGCCTTATATAGCCATGGGAATCAACCTCCTGCTATTTTATGTAGAGAGACTAAAATATACACCTGAGAAGAAGGATAAAAATTGCATCAGAAACACTTGGCTGTCAGACAAATTCGTTTTTTGCTTCAGGAAACGAGAGAGGTAGAAATAATTAACTTGGCTTTCATTTCCAGTGGGAAAGAGATGAGTGAGTGGTGTTTTCTGCCGACCTGTTTTTTCCCCTTACTATTTATGATCTGGTAAGGTGAAAGAAATAATCTAGTATTTCTAATATTAAATCATAATTTAGTGAAATATTTACATAAAAAAATGAAAGGGAAATTTAAAAATTGTCGCTTTAATGAAAAGCCTCCATGCCAGAGGTTCAATGGTAGACAGAAAGGGTAAACAGGCCCATGCTAGTGTTAATACAGCAATCGGGAAATCGGGAAGGATGCCCAAAAGTTTGCTGTAGGGTCAGGTACAAGCTGTGATTTGTTATGTGACTATAACCATTAGGTCATTTTTTGTGCTATGATTTTATTTATTATACCTGTTTCTATTATTATTAGATTCATTTTGGTCCTATGAAGACCTGAAGCACTGGCTATTAAGGACAGTGAAAACAATATTATGTCCCGGACAAGGTTGTGGACTGGGTTGGATCACAGTATGGATGTCTCCTGAGTATTTAGTAATATATTATATATCTGTTAGATTATGACACACACACACACACACACACACACACACACACTCACAAAGCCAATGAGAGTATCTTTTGACCACATAACATCATCATTTATTATTTTATCGTCCTGTGTTTGGACAATCCTATTCTGCAATCAGGTTATTAAAGGTCACAGATTAATTCTTTTAGTTTTAGGTTTTCTCTGTGGAGAGATGAATGGTTGAGAGGCAAGAGCCTCACTGGTAATTTGCCTTTTGTTTTTTTCCTCTTCTCCCTAACAACTTTAATCTTACTGGAACATATTGGTTCCTTACTATTCAAATAGAAAATGTTCATTTTTGAACATTATATGTGACTTTTGGGTGAATTCTGTATTCATTTTCAGTGAACACAACAGGTTCACTTTACCGTTCATTTTAGTAATTTTTATTTACTTATTTAATTTCTTATTTGTATGTATTTATGGGTTACAAGAGCTACTTTGCTACATTGCTATATTGCATTGTGGTAAAGTCAGGGAACAATATTGATTTTGTCTGTTGAATTTATAACCTGAGACTTTGATGAATTTATTTATCAAATCTAGGAGTTTCTTAGATGAATCTTTAGGGTTGTCTGGGTATAAGGTCATCTCATTAGCAAATGGACATGATTTGACTTTTTCTTTTCTAATTCAGATGCCCTTTATTTCTTTTTCTTGCCTGATTGCTCTGGGTAGGACTTTCAGTACTGTGTTGAATAGAAGTGGTGAAAGTGGCCATTCTTGTCTTGTTCTCCTTGAACAAATGCTTTCAGCTTTCCCCCGTTCAGTATGATATTGGCTTTGATTTGTCATATACAGCTTTTATTATTTTGAGGTATGTTCCTTCTATGCTGAGATTTTCAAGGGATTTTTAACATGAAAGTATGCTAGAATTTATTGAATTCTTTTTCCACATCTTATTGATATGATCATATATTTTTTAAAAATTCTGTTTATGTGGCCAGCCATATATACTGATTTGTGTATGATGACTCATGCTTATGTCCCTAGGATGAAGCTCAGTTGATTATAGTGAATTTTTTCTTTTTTAATTTGCTGTTGGATTTGGTTTGCTAGTAATTCTTTTTAAGGATTTTTTTGTGTCTGTTTTTATCAGAGGTGTTGGTCTATCATTTTCTTTTTTTGTTGCCTCCTCTCTTGGTTTTGGTATCAAGGTGATATTTGTAGGCAGAATGGGGACCAAGGACCCCATTCTTAGCATGGGAAAATACCCCCAGAAAAAGAGAAAAACAGAGAAATAAGCTGAGCAATGTGGAATAAAAACAGTTTAACTAGTTTATTTTTAAACCAGTAGCTAAATTTTCTGAGTGGTTCCTGCTTTTGCTAGAAGCCTGGCCTGTAAGGATACAGCATGCAAACACCCCTGCTGGGTCTGTAAACACTCTGGAGAAAGGCAGTAGAAGGAATCTGTGTGTAAGGCATGGGGGAAACACCGACCAGGCCACCACCTGCCTAGTCAACAGTCAAAGCAAATACCCATTGTTGAGATTTGTATTATGGCCAGGGCAGAGATCAAAAGAATGTCTCAAGCCCTAAAATATGTGCAAGGGGGTTTGTACCCTTAGCACAGAGGAAAATGCCTCTGGGGTGGAAATCAGGGGAAAATTCTTCTGTTCCACCAATTCTTCAGAAGAGCCTGACACCATTGAGGCATCTGCTCCACAGAGGAGTAGTGGGGATTAACCTCCCCCAAGGAATTTGTGTGTGTGACCACAGATCGGAGGCTGCCTCCACACAGGGCTCAAGTTTCAGATTTCTCAAGGCAACTCAGACCCTTAAAGTTAATGATTATAGATGGAATAAGAACTAACATGTGTACTCAGAGAAACTGCTGATGTTTTTGTTCCCTTCATTAGCTTACCCTCTGGGCTAAATAAAATAATAGCCTTCAATAAAAGCTGAGTGCAACAAACACTCAGGGCCATTCACTGGAACCCCACAAACTAGCAGTGGTCCCTTATGTTTTCTACCTTTGAAAACTCTATTCTGCACATCCTGTCTCTTTATGTCTTGCTGCTTTTAACTTTACTTTTCCTCAGTTGATCACTGCCAGATCCACAGGTCTTAAAATGACCCTGACCCTGGGGTGGAACCCAACAATACTGGCTTCACAGAATGTCATAGAATGAGTTAGGGAGAATTCCCTCCTTCTCAATTTTTTTTTTTTTCTTTTACTGAGATAGAGTTTTACTTTGTCATCCTCAGTAGAGTGCTATGGTGTCATAGATCACAGTAACCTCAAACTCTTGGGCTCAAGCAATTCTTTTATCTTAGCTTCTTGAGTAGCTGGGACTACAGGTGCCCAACACAATACCCAGACTTTTTTCTTTTTCTTTTGTTTAGCAGGCCCAGGCTGGTTTTGAACCCAGCAGCCCTGGAGCACGTGGCCAGTGTGCTAATCACTGAGTTACGTGTGCCCAGCCCTTGTTCTCAGTTTTTTGGAACAGTTTTATTGGGATTTGTAACAATTCTCCTTTGAATCTGGTAGAATTCAGGTGTGAATCAATATGGTCCTGAACATTTTTTAGGGGGGATTTCTTTTTAATGATTCCATCTTACTACTTATTATTGATCTATTCAGGAGTTGTGTTTCTTCCTGGTTCCATCTTGGGAGTTTGTATGCTTTCAGGAATTCATCCATTTCCTCTAATTTTATAGTTTGTGAGTGTATTATGGATGTTCGTAATAGTCTCTGGTGATATTTTGTATTTCTGTGGTGTCAGTTGTAATGTCTCCTTTTTTATTTCTGTTTATGTGGACCTTCTTTCTTCCTTCCTTGGTTAGTCTACCTAATGGTTTAACAATTTTGTTTATTTTTTTAAAGAACCAACTTTCTGTTTGGATGATTCTTTATGTTGTATTTTTGGACTCTATTTCGTTTAGGTATCCTTTGATCTTTGATATTTCTTTTCTTCTGCTAACTTTGAGTTTGATTTATTCTTTTTTTTCCTGCTTCCTTGAGGTGTAGTGTTAATTTGTTGTCTTTTTACTTTTTGGATATAGGCATTTTAAGCCAAAAACTTTCCTCTTGGCACTGTTTTGGGTGTATTGCACAGGTTTTAGTATGTTGTATTTTCATTTGTTTCTAAACATTTTTGAATTTCTTTCTTTCTCTCTCTCTCCTCCCTCCTTCCTTCCTTCCTATTGTTGACCTGATGATTGTTGAAGAACGTGTTGTTTAGTTTCTATGTATCTGTACAGTTTCTGAAGTTATTCTTTGTATTGATTTCTAACTTTATTCCACTGTGGTCTAAGGAAATTCTTGATAGGATTTTGATCTTTTAAAATTTTTAAAGACTCATTTAATAGACTAACATATGGTCTATAGACCTGCTGATGAAATGAATGTATTTTTTGTAGTTGTTGGGTAAAATGTTCCATAACTGTCTGTTAAGTTCATTTGTTCTAAAGTGCAAGTTAAGTCCAATATTTCTTTGTTAACTTTGTCTTGATGATCAGTCTAGTGCTGTGAGTGGAGTATTAAGTCCCCCACTATTTGTTTTGCTACGTATCTTCTTCCTTAGTTCTTGTAACAATTGTTTTGTGAATACGGGTGTTCTGATATTGAGTACATATATATTTAGGATTGTTATATCCTTCTGCTGACTTGACCCCTTTATCATTATATTATGACCTTCTTTGTCTTTTTTTGTGTTTTTGATTAAAGTGTCTTTTATCTGATATAAACATAACTCCTCTGCACCACTTTTGGTTTTTGTTTGTGTGGATTATCTTTTTCTATTCCTTTTGGCTTATATGTATTGTTATGGGTAAGGCGTGATTCTAGTAAGGAGTGTATAATTGTGTCATGTTTTTTATATCCATCCTGCCAATAGATAACTTTTAAATGGAGAATTTAATCCATTTATGTTTAAGGTTAATATTGATATGTGAGTCTTTGTTTTTGTCATATTGTTAATTGTTGAAGGGTTTGTTGAGTCTCCTATACCTGAATGTCTAAGTCTCCTGTTAATCCTGAGAAATATTCATTGATTATTTTCTTAAGCAATTTTTCTAAACTTTTTGATTTATCTTCCCTCTCAGAAGGTAAGAAACTGGGGAGTGTGATCCACCCACTACTCATTCTAATAGCAACTCATGGAAGGGCAGTGGGAATATCCTATGTATATGTAGGAGAACTTGGGCTCCCCAGTCCCTCCTCAGCTAGGCAGGTGCTATAGCCACATCAGCCTGAACTTGACTCAAGGGGAAGGTGCAGCCCAGTGCTAACTCTCAAAATGGCACTATGGGCATGGAATCTCAGAGGCTCCACAGATTCTTGTCCACTGCAAGAGGTGTGGCAAATGCCATCTTCTCACATCTCAGTCTGGATAGAGCTTGCAGCAGGGTGGAGGGGACCTTCTCAAAGGTGCATGGGAAAACTTGAGCTCCTCTCTCCTTGATCCTCTATCCACCTATGGAACTGCACAGCAACTGAAGACATAGCCACATGTCTCTTGTATTTAGGTTCTCAGAACAACACCTAGATCTAGGTGCTCTAGGCTTGGATGCCTGTGGGATTCTATGTGGGTTCCCTTTCTGGAGTAATATCTCTGTGCAATCTCTAGGCTCTTCCCTATGTGAGGCCAAGACCTGCATGGGTTGGGGATGGGGTTCTCTTATAACTGAGATTATAAAAGCTTGATTTGGAGTATGTGGCCAGAGGCTTCTCTTGTACTATTTTGCTATGTTCAAGAGCTTCTCCTAGCTCTTAGCCAGTCCCTAGTCATGAAAGTTGCCCTGAACCCTCTCTTTAAACACTTTTAGTGCTTCCCTTTGCTTCCTTGGTGAATCCTAGAGTTTTCTTCTAGACAATCTGTTCAAAATGGAGAATCTGCCTACTATTCTGGTTCTGCTCTGTGGAGGAGGCCCATACTTCCTGTCTAGTTAGCCATCTTGATCCATCTCCTGTATGAACATATGTTTTCAGTTCTCTTGGGTGTATATCTAGGAGTGGAATTGCTGGGTTACATGGTAACTCTATGTTTGGCATTTTAAGGAACTAACAAACTATTTCCTAAAATGGTGGCTCCATTTTACATTCCTGCCAACAATGTACGAGGACTCCAGTTTTCCCACATCCTCACCCACACTTACTACTGTCTGTCTTTTTAATTTTAGCCACTTGGTAGGAGTTAAGTGGTATCTCTTTATGATTTTGGCTTGTATTTCCCTAATGAGTAATGATGTTAAACATTTTTTCTTATGCTTATTTTTTTTATTGCTTATAGCATAACTGTGTACATTAATGCAATCATGGGGTACAGTGCTGTTTTTGAAATACTCTCATCAAACTGGTTAACATAATCTTCATGTCATTCTCTTAGTCATTGAGTTAAGACATTCATACTCTGCTTTTAGAAAGATTCACTTGTACCCTTGTATCTTATGCTTATTGAGTAAAGCTTGCTTTTGATATCTGCACACAGCTTGAGCGAAAAAAGTACAATTGTCTTCAGATGTAGTTTTGAATATTTTTCTCTTTTTTGAGACTGTTTTGTAGAGGAAAAAAGGGTTGTGCTGACCAATATTTAAGTCAGTTATAACATTAATCCAACATGTTTGCTTTCCATTTTATGAAAGAGTTGTAGGAACACTTGTGATGACTTCTTGGGGTCCATAGGGGAAAACTAATTCTTGCTTAAAGATCTATAATTTTAGAAGAGTAAATTATAAAGTAAGTAATGTTTGCTTGATTTTTATGCTCCTAGATAGTTTTGGTATGCTCTTGGAGATGTTTTCTTTTTTTCTAGTTCCTTATAATGCCATACTTTTTATAGGGTCCTTTCTCAAGTTTGCCTTCAGGACAGGAAAGGATAGGAAGTGAAACATAAACATTCGGGAGTATGTTGTGGTAAAAGAAATCTCCTTGGGTATTTTTTTCCAAGATTATTTTCAGGGAAAGAAGAAATAAAGGACTGAAGTTCTCAGTGAGAAATTAGAGCAACATCAGGAGGTTGAGATTTTCTTTGGGTAACCTCTGTAACATTTGACGCCCTCTCAGGGGTGTATGATTGAACACCACACCCAGAGTAATTAACAATGATAACAGATTGCCCCCCACATCCCCCCACCCCCCATAGGCTGAGAGGTTTCCATCATCCCATGAAGATGTATGTCTCAGAATGGATTAGCTCTATTATCATTCTTAGGATGATTCCTGGAAGCTTCCAACTCATATCATTGCAATATTTGGTTTAAGAAAATAAAAAAGAGAGAGGTTGCTTTCTTAATACCCCAAACCAAAATCCTGAAACTGGGTTTTCCTGGACCTGCTTAGCCTGACCTAAAACACACACCTTTTTCTGAATCAATGACTTTAGCCAGTATGGTGGAACTGCCATTGGTTTAGTCCAGTACAAGGGGTCCCCTGCTTGTTCCTGTGGGGGAGTCACTGCATTGTGTAGCCAGATGGTGATGATTGCTATCTGATCAAAACCACAGAACACAGGCAGATTTCTTTTCTCAAAGGGCAGAAGAACATTGAGAAGTCACCCAAAGCAGTGATTCTCAAATGTAAGGATGTGTATGCATTTGCTAGGTTGTTTATCCCACCATTATAGTTTAGAAAAGATGTTTGTCTAGTTTCACAGGTTTTGCCCCAGGATAATCATCCCCTGAGGCACACCTCGGGCTCACAGTGCAAGATATACATCGTGTTTGGATAAGATTGCGGTCTTACGGTTGATGTTGGAGTGCATTAAGACTTTTGGAGATCTTGGCATGGAGTGAATATATTTTGTACACAAGAAGGATGTGAACGTGGGGGGCCAGAGGGTGGACTGTTATGGGTTGAATTATGGCCCTTGTATGTTGAAGTCCTAAACTCAAATATCTCAGAATGTGAACTTACTAGGAGATGGGGTTGTTACAGATTTAACTAACATTTGGTAGGCCTCTCATCCCATATGCTAGTATCCTAATAAAAGGGGGAAGCTAAGATACAGAGACATGCACACAGGAGTAACACCATGTAATAATGAAGTCATGCAGCTACAAACCAAGAAACCATCAGAAACTAGGGGAGAGGTCTGGACCAGTTTCTTCCCTAGTGTCTTCAAAGAGAGTATGGCTTTGCAGCAACAAAAAACCACACTTCAAATTGATTAGATAATAAAAAATGTATTGTCTCATAGTTCTGAAGACTAGAAGTCTGAGATTAAAATGTCCACAGGGCCATGCTTTAGGACCACAGTATTGAATGCTCTTTCCTTGATTTTAACTGGATTTATTGTGATTGCTGTTGTTTTTTTTTTTTAATAGAAGAAACAAAAGCATCTGAAGATGATGAAATGGAGAAGCTGTACAAATCACTAGAGCAAGCTAGTCTGTCTCCTCTTGGGGACCGACGACCTTCAACCAAAAAGGAGCTGAGAAAGTCCTTTGTTAAGCGTTGCAAAAATCCATCCATAAATGAGAAACTCCACAAAATCCGAACTTTGAATAGCACATTAAAGGTAACAAAGTTTCAGATTGCATGAACTCTATGAATGTGAGGTGAAAAACAGTGGTGGTTCCTGCAGAGAGATGCACACTAACCACAGCATGTTTGTGTGGGTAAAGTGAATAAAATCTTTATAGGGTGAGATGACCTTGGCATTCTTAAAGCACTAGGACATTCACACAGTAGTATCCAAGGCAGTTTTTTACAACGGGCCTTGATTTTTACATTCACTCCAAAATAAAATTTCAGATTTTTAAACTCTTAGATGGCAAGGGTCACATATAAATTGTTTTTTGTAACCCTTGTACCTAGCATGGTACCTAGCTCAATAAATGCTGACAGTAGTAGAAATAAAACCTTGATTTTTTTTCCTGATTCATTCAAGGGTGCTATTCTTCTGCACTATATCCAAAAGAAATATTTAAAATTTCAGATACAGCAAAGACTTAGTGATTGTCAGCCATAGGCACTGAAGCTAAGAAATGGCACTAGAGCCTGGCAGGGGAAGAAGTATAGACTTTGTGGTAATAGACCAGCAGATGTTTTCACAACGGGAATGACGGACCTTGTACAGGACGTACTGAAGCTATTTTCAGGGCCTCACACAACTGAAATGGTTCTTCGTAACAATAGCGTCCTGCTTTCACATTTAGATGTAGCATGAACAGGAGGAGGCCAGGATACTTTGCAAAACAGTCCTGAATTAGCAGAAGATTCATAGATTCTGGAAAGCCTCGGTGGATCCTATAATTTAATTCTATTTTATACATGACCTTTTACATTAACAATTCGAGTCCCTTTCCAGGAAGAAATGTCAGCAATCAAAAGAACAAGGCTACAAAGACAGACTGAGTGGCTCTTAGTCAGACATCCTGGTTAGTCAGGGGAAGACGTAAGCACCCTAAAGGTCTACAAAAAAACGAGGCTGGAACAAAAAAAGTGTATTTTAATTATACAAAGAGAAAGCAAATGCCACGTGGTCCTATTAACCTCAGGGGGTAGGAGGACATATTGATAGGGGAATTGGCCTTGTTGAAGAATGAAAACAAAAACAAAGCATCGCCACTTATTCAATGAAGACAGATAGCTTGACACATGTGCATTTATTCAGGGTGAAAGGCTATAGTGATTTTTTAAAACTGTTTTTAAAATTCAAAGCAGTCAAGGGAATGATTGTCTGTGAGGAAGACAGGAGATTGAGCCAGGGCGGGGGCTCAGGTGGCTTCTGAGTTCTGAGTGTGGGCCCTTTTCTGACCTGAGTGAGGGTTACGTGGAAGTGTTCATTTTGTGATAATGAAGCACAGATGTTTCTACGCGTGCACTTTTTCCTGTGCATGTTAGATTACAATAAAAATATTTCTTCAAAAGAAAAAGCTTCCAGAGTGTGGACAAGCAAAGACCACAGCGTTTCATGCAGAAACAAGGAATAGGTTTTAACAGTAATGTTTACCTTAGCAGTAGCCATATTCCATAAATAAAGAAAAATGCCTATGCTGGGATCGCACTGGAATGGATGCTCTCCAGAGAAATTCTTCTAGGAAGTCGAGCAAACTGTTATGTCATATGCTAGATTAGTGGTTCTCAAACTGGGTTGTGACCCCTTCGTAATAATGAAAATATATCGCAGCATTAGGAAGGTTGAGAATCACTGCTCTAGATCTTTAGGAAGTTTCCGACAGCTCCGCGTTCACTAACTTTTGGCTATACCTGTTTTAATTTAAAAATAAATGATTAATGGATCTGGCTGAAACTCTCTTGGAGTTACTTTGGCTTATGTCAAAAGAGGAACGAACTCTCCACTCCCCCTAACCACTCTTGTAGGACACATTGCTAATGCGTGAGGCCTGAGTCAAGCCATAATCTGAATATTTGGAGTAAAAATTGAAAGTACAGTATATCTCTTTCACTATAATTTTGGAACCTCTGCCAAGCTTTGCTTGCCTTCCAGAAAGCAAGGCAGATGCCGTGGAAATTGTTCAAAGCTTTCCAGTGTCCTCCCGGAGACGCAGAGCCATTGCGTGAGGCTCTGAGCCCCCGGCTGCCTGGCCAGGAGGGAACTTGGACGGCTTTATTTTTTCATTGATTCCTTCCTCTATATTCTAATCTACAGTTTTTTTCTTTTTATCCATAAAAGAACTAACATGGGTTTGAGCCAAATGATAAGAAATTTAAATTTTTTTAGAGCCAAAAGCCAGGTGAGAGATGTTAGCCTAGTGCCCAAAGTGGAAGAGACGTTTTCTAAAAACTTTCATCGTGTTTTTAAAAAGTAGTTAATTCACTTTTGCCTTTTTAAAATGCATTTCCCAAATTTTTGTTAATCTTCAAAGGTCTGAGTTTTTTTTCAATAAAATATCAGGATCTTCCTCTTAAGCAGATGTCTAGATTTCTTTAGAACCAAAAAAAAAAAAAACTCCTTAAATAACTTCATATTAATAGCACTGTGGTGATATCAGAGGATGAAAGCTTGTTTTATGGAAAAGTTTTTTTTTTTTTAAAGCTTAGAGTTTGGGAACTCAGAGAAAGAAACGTGCCTCTGCTTGGCTGTCTGTAAACAACTCCTCCCATCACCTACTTGACCTCCTTCTCTGCTTCTGGGTCCCGGTCCAGCTCTGTGTCATGCCTCTTTGGTCATTTTCCTAGTGCACTTTTTTTTTTTCCTTCCTGGAAGGAAGTTCTCCCATCTCTCCGTATCTATTATCCATCTCTCTATCTTCCTATCTATGTCTGTATAGTTTTTGTTTAGTTATGGAGGGGCCTTCCTCAGACTCGAAGTTGGGCTCATAATGCAAAAGAGATTACAAAGTAAATAGGTAATCAATTCATTCACTCAGTCCTTATTTCATATATTCATTTCCTCAAAAAGCATTTAGCGAAAGTCTACCAAGCATCAGTCATTCTCTCAGGTATGTGGTGCCTGTCGCAGTGGGGATACCAGACAAAGAGATCACCATTATGAAGCTTGTATTTCAGTAGGGAAATAAACATAATTATTAATGTCTTAGTATGATAAGTGATGATAGACTTATAGATGCTGAATATAGATAGGTAGAGAGATGGATGATGGAGAATAGAAAGTATAGTAATAGGGAATATTTGTAGATTGGTTTGTTAGAAAAGGGATGAAAGCCCTCTTTGAAGGATGGAATAAAATCTGAAAAATGTAAAGGAATGAGTCCCTCTTTTCTCCTCTTGAGACCGTGTCTCACTCTAGCACAGTGGTGCCACAGCTCACTGTACCTTCAAACTCCTTGATCAAAGCCATCATCCTGCCTTGGGCCTCCACACCCCGCTTTATTTATTTATTTTTGTATGTTGCTCAGGCTGGCGCCCTACCCACTGAGCCCAGCCAAGACTATACTGTTTTGGTGGAAATTTATAAGTCTCTTCTTTGAATAAAAAGATATCCTATATATTTAGTATATTTATTCACTATCAATGTGATTTATAAAAAACAGATTAACATAATTTAGTGCATAAAAGTAGATACTTTATGCTTTCTTAAGTAAAGCATGATATTCCAGCTTTACTCAGTGAGGTTTGGGTGGTCAAGGGAATGCTTATATATACAATTACAAGCTTCAGGAAAAATAATGCTCGCAGCAAGATAGAACCATCACTGTGGTGTGGAATAACAGATTGATCAGAGAGGAGCAACATAGAAGGACCCTGGCTATATGTCTAGGTCTTCCACTAACTCTCGGGTAGGACTCTAAACATTTTTGTGGCAAGCGTATGTAAATAGATGTCCTACTGCATCTCTTAGGCTTGGTGTGGGGATTAGAATATTAATGTGCAAAAATGCTTCAATGATTTTCTGATTAATGTGTTTGTATATTTTGTAAAATGGTGCCTGGAGATGGTTCATTGAAATTAAGACACTCATAATGTCTCCCTTCCCCTCATCTTTCTGTACTTGCACAGTGTAAAGAGCACGATCTGGCCATGATTAACCAGTTGCTGGACGATCCGAAGCTGACGGCCAGGAAGTACAGAGAGTGGAAGGTCATGAACACTCTGCTGATTCAGGACATCTATCAGCAGCAGCCGGCCACACCTGCCCCTGAGGACACCCCCCAGGAACTCGAGAAACCACCTTCCTCAGCCTGTTGTTGAAAATTCTCTTTCAGAAGAAGCCAGGATTTTCTCCTATTACATTTTACTACAAGCCACTCTTCAAGATGCTGCAAGAGCTCACATTTTTTCCTTAAAAGGAAAACTGAAACCCTGGCCCTCAAGCATCAACTCCCCCCTCTAAAGATGCAGCTTAGATGAAGACAGTCACCAAATACAGCCGGACTCCTCATTCCAATAGAAGTACAGCTGTCGAAACTGGAATGATGGGGCTCAGCTGAACGGGATATTTTTTGAGTGTTCGTACTGGGAGTGATGCTAGGCTCTGGGTGGGATGTGAGAAATAGATCTTCTGTTCCTGGCTTTCATGAGAATTACAATAATCTATGGACGAAAAACAAGTTTTACCAGGGATAATTATTCATAGAAACATTCTGTTTTCCAAAAGAAGAATGTACATATTCCACCTGATTGGGTAGATGAGTGCCCCAAATCGTTTTTTGAGTGGAGGACTATTTTCCATAGCAGCAGGTGGAGCAGGACAAATGTGGTATTGTGGAACAAATATTTCTTGCTTTTGGTAGAAAATGGTGGCGACTTTTCCGCTTGTGGAGAAAATACTTCATAGACAGTGGTGTGTGGGAGAGCCGAAGGGGGGAGCGTGTTCTACATTCCACTTGCTCAGAGGACAGCTTGGTATTTTCACACTTCACCCAGGAAGGGCAATCTGATTAACGTCTCTTTTCCTCACAACAGCTAGAGAAAACTATCTCATCACGGTTAGAGACCTCTACTCCCTCCTAGCTTCCCTACGCAACTGTAGGAGATAGTAATGAACCCAGCAAGGAACGGTAGCTGCTTTTGTCCTTGGCTGTGGTGCCTAATTACAGTATGGTTTTATATCCAGGTCTCCTGGGATCAATATTGACAAGATGATTTTGGCATCTGAATTGTTTTAATATCTTTACTCAAAAACCCCCCCCCAAGCCCACGAATACCCTAAAACAAAAACTTCATAAAACAAAAACAAAAGCGTTAAAACGTAATTGTTTTATTTTTGTATGTTTACGTGTCGGTTTGTGTGCTATGTGAATAGCTAACTATAATATATTTGTTATTTAAATATATTTATAGACATTCAAATTACTAGTCTTTTAAAAGATGAGATACTATCATATGTTTTGCTCAGTGTATACATGAAGGATATACTTGTTGCTTGAGAAAAATGAAATACTGCTGAATCATGGGAGCTAGTATGTTGCACTATAATGTACAAAGAATGCTCAGGAAATCTTGTGGGGAAAATATTGAGGTGTATATTTGTAATTTTTCATTTTCTTCTTCTACCCTCTGTCCCCAGCTCTCTGAGTTCTTACATTTCTGTTCTATGGTAAGTCACCCCCTTAACCAGGAGAGGATTTTTATTTTAGGTTATACCTTCCAGTAAACAAACTTTAAGCTATATGCCATTTATGCCTATTTCATTTACCCCAAATGAAATAAAGCTAATGTCATCTTAGTCTTTACTTGAAGACTAGTAGAAATTCGGTGGTGTGGTTAGAGAAAGGCCATAGAGAAAAGATACGAAAGTCTTCACTTACTCATCACCCTGAATGTGTATGTCTCACCAGGAGAATAACCACAGCCCACCAGGAACCTTTTCTTTTGCCCTACCTGCCCCCCAACAGATTTGTTGCTATGACACATTTTGTTTTATGCCTGCAGAGTGTGGCATGATAGTCAAATGGAAATAACCCCTGAACTGTATCTGCAAACTAAGTGGAAATAGTTGAACATTTCCCCAAGCTTTACTAAGATGTCTTACTCTATAAACAAAATACAACCTTAGCATTATGAAAGAAAAAAAAAAAAACAAAACAGGAAGCAAGTTGTAGTACCAGAAGCTTCTCTGAGATAAAAGGCAGTGTCAGTCCATGTGGCCCAGCAAACATGTAGGTCCTCTTACACTTAGGACGCTAATGGCAGGTGTCTCTGACTTGTGGTGAGTTGAGAGCCGGCACCTGAGAATAGTAACATTCTGGCTTGCAGATTGGACCCTGATGCTTTGATTTGAGAAGACAGCACTCTCACCGCTTGACTCTGGAAGTTATCATTGCTTCTTTCTACGATTAGCCACCAGGAGAAGGTTGGTTGTTTAAGAGTCACAATGTAAAGAGTGGAAGGGAAGGAGAAATCGGATAGTAGAGATAACAGCACGACACCAAGTGCCTCTCCACTTGTTTTTTTTTGGTTTGCAGCATCAGCCTGAACACTTCCAAAGAGTTTTTTCTAAATTGAGCTCCAAAAGCTTTTTTGATCAGGACATGTGAATACATCTGAATGCTTTCCTTTGGCTTTTCACCTACTTTAATTGACCTTTCAGTGTAAACTTCTTTAGTACCATTCAAATGTAAAGGCAGAAAAGAATCATGAGATAACCAAGTCTTAAAGTTGTTTTTCAAAGACACTTCAATCTAGAAGTTTCTGCTTTGATTATTAAAGCTTACTTTGCAATCTCCCCAAATGAAAGCTAGACTGACCTGCACTATTTTGCACCCTGCCCTTCTGGACCCAATTGCTTGCTCATTTTTGTGTTCCTTTCTGTAAATGCCTTGCTCTGGACCAGCTTGTTCTAGGTTGCAGCAGTGGGCAGCATCTGTCAGCTGGGGCTGTAAGAGGAGGGTACAGGGACAGAGAGGAGTGAGAGGAAGAGTGACATAAAGTATGGGAGGCCCTGGGCTGGCCTCTCTTGACCTCAAGTTACTTCCTGGTCTAAAGGATATTGGGAAAATGGGGTTATTTCCATTTATTGCCTGCCAGTCATCTCTGAAATGGACTTGGGGTAGTTTGCAGGCGTGCCAGGGGAGACTCCTGACATGGATAGCCACAGGGTCTGTGGAATGACACAGAACCATGGCTACTCAGGAAGGACGGGGAGAACCTCTTGCATATGTAGATCCAAAGCTGTGGCACCTGTGAAGCGTCAGGCTCTGAGAAGACGCCTCTTTGTGGAGGGGACCTCTTCCCTCCATTGTTAGCCTGTGGACCCTGACTAGAGCCCGATATGGTACCTTCCCTGGTCAATATGTTGCCAATGCACATTGAGTCTGCTGGTCAGTTCTACAGTTGAACGGCATCCGCTGCTTTTAAGAATCCTTAGTTTTTGCACAACCCCTCAAATCTCAGAATAGGTCAAAGGCCTAGAAAGAATCCTAACGTATAGGATTTCAAAGGCTCCCAAAAGCCTGAGATTGTGTTTAGAGTCAGATTTCAACGTGGAGCCCATGCCTTATATTTACACAGCACTTTGTAGTTTGCCAGTTGGTGTGTTTCAGAGCCCCACCCCTGCCCCGCCTGCTGCCCCTTGGCCTTTGTGGGGAGATTGTGGATTTTCATTACGGTGAAGTGCCTGGCCCAGAGCCCCACATGGGGAAGCCCAAACTGAAGCCTGAGTCTCAGGTCAGCCCCAGCCTCCCCTGCTCCCTGGTGAACTTGCTGTCAGGACAGAGCCCTTAGGGAGCCGAGCGGTGACGTGGAGGATGTGCTCCACCACACAGGGCTCGGCTCACAGCTGGCCATCCTGGGTTTTTTGCTAAGTTATCCACTGGGACCCAGAGGGGCCTCTGCCCTTTGAGTATGAGTCTCTCACTAAAAGCCCTGCAGACACACCTGTTTGTGGACTATCTGCAAGTTAGAGCTTAACCTAATGCTTCCTTTATTTCCCTCTGTAAATTATACTATTTGTTAGGTGCTGTGAGATCCTTGGATGAAAGAGGTATATTTAAAGACATGGAGAGTGTTTATTTTGTCAGATGCCAGAGACCCAACTTAGTGATTGGTGTTAGTCCTTGACTTTTTTCTCCCAATTTCTTCTCCTGCAATTATAATAACTTCATCAGGTAGCCTTTAAGTCACAAACAATGTCCCCGAGATGAAACAGATGAAAAGAAATGTATTTTTTAAGTATTTTGAGGAGAGTTGTTGTATAATTTTAAGCCATATTTAAATTCATGGACGCATAGCTCTTTGTAAGAAAGATAATGTACCAGTATTTTGATATAGCCACACAGATAAGTCATGGAGGTACACAAGCTGCCTAACCATTTTATATGGAGAGGCTGTCATCTCCAAATGAAGTTTTAGGATGCATTTTTCTCTCTCATTCTAATAGAATATGATGTTTGATTGAGGTCTTGCAATTTATTTCTCTTCCCATTTTTAGCATATTTATCTTCTGAGAGACGAATCAAGTCTCAAAACTAGGGGGGTGTGACTAGGGTTTTGAAGTACGTAATTTAAAAAAAAAAAAGAGCCCCTTAAACTAGAGCTTTTGCAGCCCACTTGAAATGGACTGGGGAGGGAGGATAATTTCACCCCTCAGGGAAAGCTGCTTTCTCCTTGACCTAGATATGGGGTGGCCACGTGTTTGTGGGTGTTTGGAGACAGGAAGTGATTTCCTTCCCATTTTTTATACCTCTTTACTGTTTTCCATATGACCACAGCGCCACATGGAAAACATTAAAAATGGATTCTCCATAAAACTATGTCTTCACATGTGTCTTGCTGTGAGGAGCCGTGACTGCTCAGTGTTGCTACGTCTGTACACAGGGGAAGCATGCCCCACGGGGACATTAAACAGCCCCTCGTAAAACCAGGACTGTTAATCACCACATACTTTAATGTTCTTGCATGATGGGGATGGGACTTTTTAGCTGCATGGTGTTCGGGGGCAAGATGTCAATGTAGAAACGACGACCTTAAATTTTGCTGTGCTCATTCTTTGTCAACTACCCCTTTGTCTAAATCAAAAAAAAAAAAAAAAGCATGGCTCATTTCTTCTGCTCTGTTTTTGAGGTTGACGTCTGAGATGAAAATAAAAATAATTGAAAGTATATCTCTAGTAAAATGACATGGAAAAAACAAATAGAAATATGCCACGGTGTTCATTTTCTGCCCTGCATTGTTGCTTCCTTGAGAAAAAAAATCCTCTGCCTGGGAAGTGTTTTTAAATGGCGGCTCGTTGATCTTCTGCAAAGGTTGTAGTGCCCTCTGGTGGCAGTTCCTAAGACAACTTGTATTTATTTTTAAATAAAAGATCTAATTACATTGGGGAGTGCATTTTAGCGATAACTGATGGGGTCTTCTCCAGTGGTTCACAGGTGACAGGCTTACCTGTCCAACGATATTTAGGTTTTTCAAAATTTGCCATTGGACCACACAATCTGACTTGTCTTATCATTGCTAAGCATCTATATTTTCTTTAGAGAAATTTAAAACTCTGCACATTATAAGAGTTACGACCTGTGACATACAAGTTCCTTAAAATACATTAAAAACCTATGTGAAAATGAACAAAGAATATATTAAGATAGCCTAAAAAATTGCCTTTCAGAGGAGTTAGCCTGTCTTTGAACTTGACACACCTGCCTGATTGTTGTATAAACACGGAGGAGTTTTCCTTTTCTCCACCCGTTCTCCCAGTTCTCATGCTGAGCCCCACCTCATGTTTCACCCTCTTGCTACCACCAAATATTTCTAGACTCCCACGTGGAAGTGGTAAAAATTATTTTAGAGCAAAGGGATTAGCAGAAGACAGAGGTGCAGGGTGTTTGTGATTTCTAGAAAAATCTCGTATTAGTTTTCTTTTGGTACTATAACAAAATACCACAAATTTAACATGTTAAATTTACCTTACAGTTCTGGGAGAATCCATTCCTGGGGAGTCTCTGGTGGAGCGTGTCTTCCTTGCTCTCTTCAGCTCCTAGAGGTCACACACACTGGGGACCTCGAGCCCCTTCCTTCATCTCCAAATTCAGCAGCTCACACCCTCTGTGCCTTCCTTCTCTGGTCAGACTCTCCTGGGCTGGCTCTTTTAAGGACCCTTGTGATTACAATAGGCTCACCTGGATAATCCAAGATAATCTCTCCATAGTGAGGTCAATTCCCCTTTGTTACCTATGCCCAGGTTCTAGTGATTATGTGGATGTCATCCTGCTTACCACAAATATTCATTTATAAATATCCTGCTTATTTGATATGAGCCATAAATATATCCCAGAAATTCCAGGATTTTCAAGTTGATTTTTTTTTTGAGATACAGTGTCACTATGTCATTCTCCGTAGAGTGCGGTGGCATCATAGCTCATAGAAAACTCCAGCTCTTGAGCTCAAGTGATTCTCTTGCTTCAGCCTCCTGAGTAGCTGGGACTATAGGCACCCACCACCACAACAAGCTATTTTAAGAGATAGGGGTCTCACTCTAGCTCAGGCTGGTCTTCAACTCCTGAGCTCAGGAGCTCCACCTGCTTTGGGATTACAGGCATGAGTGCTCGCGCCCACCCCAGGTTTTCAAGTTTTAACTACAAGCATGAAGGCCCTTTTTATGTAACTTGAATTTGAGTTCATCACAGTATGTCTGTGATATAAAATATAATTTCATATTTATGAGGAGAAAAACAAGAAATTCCTGGCTTTAAAACAAACTCATCTATGAATCCCCAACAATAAAAAAAACAAACAAACGGGCGGTGCCTGTGGCTCAAAGGAGTATGATGCTGGCCCTATATGCTGGAGGTGGTGGGTTCAAACCCAGCCCCGGCCCAAAACTGCAAAAAACCCCAAACAACAAACTCATATGTACCTAGGTGTAACAGGAATGATATTTTAATAATCAGAGCAAGTTTCCACAATACCTGCACTTAAAGACAAAACATTAAAAAGTCACTTTTGACTTTTTATCAAGTATCATAAAGCAAAGGGCAATGCAGGTCTCAGAAATTAGGTTTATGATATTCCCAGTGCCATTGATGGATGGATTTGGCCAGGACTGAAGCTCGCTTCCCCATGAGAGCACACAGGGGCTTTTCTGTGTGAGTGTTGATGTTGAAATGTGCTGTCAAGTATAGAATTTCCGTAGGTCCTGACCTGTGTAAATCACAAGCCTGGCATTGTATTTATTTCTCTTAGAATAAGCAAACCTGAATTTATAGGCAATTCCTTGATGCTAGTCTGCTAGTTTTTCTAGTCACGTGTTTTGGAAAGTCATAAACACTGGGCCACGACCGCAGTCTCTTCTGAGCTTGTCTTGGCAGTTCTGTTCAGCCAGAGATATAGGGAGGGACAGAATTCCCGGGCGAACAGGGTGTCTGGATATTTAAGTGCTGAAAGATACTGTTGCAGGTACCGTTGATGTCCTGCTCAGACCCTAGCATCCTGCCAGAGTGTTCATTCCCCAGTTGCTGTTGGTTTTTACACCTAATAGCTCCTTTCCTAGAAAATTGCCTTCAGCAAGGAGAGTCAGTTAGGCCAGGGGGCCATGCTCACTATCCCAAACATGGTGTCCTCAACCAAGGACTGACTGATGTGGCACAAAGACCATCCCCCTTGCCTCAAATTGGAACTGATTCTGTGGTGCAATTCAGGCTCCAGAGCTTCCTGGAGGGGTCAGGATGAATTAGCTTTCAGCTGAAGTCACATTCTTGCTTAGTTTCCCTCTTATCATATCTTGCTTCCCTCACTTTCTCTAAAAGCATGACTTCAGTAAATCACTTTCACCAGACGCCTGTCTCAGGCTCTGCTTCTGACCTAAGGCAGTTAGGACTGGAAATGGGCCGAGGACATAGAACCTAGGGATGGCATTAGAGAGGTGGCTAGTCCCTGATTATGGAGCCAGCTGGATACAATGAGGACAGCACCACTCAGGTCTGTGATTGCTGAGAGTTTACCCTGCAGTGAACTGAGATGAGATGCAGGAGGAAGGGGGGGTTCCAGCCGGGGCAGCGATTCTGGTATCAGGGAGACATGGGGGAAGGCAGTAGCTGATTGTCATTGATGCAGTAAAGGGAGAAACAGCCTCAGTTCTGTGGACAATCTACAGCAAAATGAGAAAGGGAGCTCATCGGCAGCATTTAAAGGGACACTAAGTTTCTGCAGGCAAAGGGCAGAAAGAGTTGAAGAGCATGATGGTCGTGTGTGCAGTATGATTGTGCATGTACGATCATGTATGTGCATGGATGGTCGTGTGTGCAGTATGATTGTGTACGTATGATCATGGGTGCACATGTATGATCATGTATGTGCATAGATAGTTGCACATGATACTGTGACTGTATGGTCTTGCATGCACGTGTATGATTGTGTATGTGGATGGATAATCATGTGTGTGCCTGGACAATAATTTGTGTTCATGTGTGATCATGTATGTGCACATGATCAATTTCAAAGAAGATTAAATTCCTGGCCTCAGCCAGTCTCTGACACCAAAATCAGGATCCCAACAGAAAAGGAATAAGACCCCGTGATACAGGATGAGTCTGTGTGGGTAAACACTCTGGAGAAACTGGAATCCACAGGTTCACTTGAAACTTCTGTGCCTGCAAGGGAGGCCTACCCCTCCTTACTGGGAGTAGAAGGTTCTAAATCCCTGTGCTTGAGAACTGTTCAGCAGCTTTCCCCGGGGGCAGCTGCCTCCTTAGGCAGAGCTTGTCCTTGTCAGGTTTTCTCCCCTCTGCCCCTCCCGGCCACCTGACTTGTCAGTACAGCCAATCTGAGTATTACCAGACAGGGGCAGGGCTGGGTTGATAAAGGGGGAAGGCTGTGGTCCTCGGAATAGCTGTAGAACCTGTTGACCATGGAACCAGGGCACAGCGCCTGGAGCAAGGGGCTGGAGCAAGGGACCCAAGCGCAGAATATGAAGCCAGATAAAGAGAGATTATAGCTGTAGGCCCAAGATAGCAGCCCTCTTCTATGCCACAGGAGTCAGTGCCTGGCAACAGTCCTGGGACACGAGGCTGCTATGCTGTGGAAATGACTTTCCCAGGAAGCTTGGAAATGGTGGTAGCCATATTTAATGAAGAAGAGAAGTCTTGATAATTGGAGCAGGATTAACAATACCCAATACCTGCATTTAAAGACAGAGCATGAAAAAGTTACTTTTGAGAACTACGTATCATAGAGCAAAGGGTAATTTAGGCCTCAGAATCTTAGGTTTCTGATACACTTCCAGAATTGAATAGAACTGCCTGGGCAAACTATGGAGGAAGAGATTTAAAGGCCCCAAGAAGTGGCCAAAAAGCTGTAAGAAGGGAATTATATGAGCAGGAAACCCACTAGCTGGTGATGTCCCTTGGCTGGACATAATTTACCAAGGCAATTGGTGTATGCTGATGTGGGGCTCCCAGCCTTATTGAGAAGCACACTGGGGCTCCTCTGCCAGAAGGAGATGCTGTCAAGGAAAGCAACTCTCTAGGAGCAGTGGGGATGTTAGAATCCTGGGATACTGGAGGCCAGATGGCAGCACTTAGTAGTCATAATCAAGGTGATCAGAGTTGCTATAATAGGCAACAGCCAGGTTGGAGTAATAGCCTGGAGCTGGGGCTGACTGTATGGATCTTGGGAGATTGCGAATAGAACAAGAGAACATGGTATTTCTAGAGACGACATATATGGGAAGCCAACATGGATATGTACATATATACCACCCACCGCCCCCTCTCCCCATAAGGTCAGACAGTTAAGTTTACAAACTCATCCTAGAAAAGGTGCTCTGTACCTCTTTGCTGAATATCACCATGGTCACCTTTGAGGTATTCCCCTCAGCCATCTGGTGACCACAGTGGTATTTAGCAATGAAGTGTGTAGGTAGCACTTTTTCTAGGGCCAGCTCACAAACTTGTCAGACATTGTATATCTCATTGCATGCGACACTCACACATGGGATCTAGAACGGGGATGCAGAATGCTGAGGTCGCCTACCTCACAAGGAGCACACAATCCCTTGCTCAGTTTCCAGGAGGCTGTTCCTCATGAGGAAGATTTCATCAACACCATGCAATGAAATTCAGGTAACTCGCAGAGTCTTTCCCAAGTGATCCTATAACCATTTACTTGGAGAACCATACAAGGGAGAGAGGAAAATAGAACTCTTTCAAGGGAAATTGGATACTGGGTCCAAATTTCTCCCAATTTCCAGGTGCTACCTGAAAATATTATGGCCCTGGTGTTAGGTAGGAGTGTACAGAGGGCAAGGTAAATGGACTGTGTCCTTATTGGTTTCTACATGTGCAAGTGGAATGGTCATTAACCAACAGCTGGAAGAACTCTTGTGTTGAGTCTTTGACCAGTAATTGATATCACTATGAGAAAGGCCAAACAGAAGTCCCTAAAGCTACATCCTTCAAGAATGATGGTAAATAGAAATCAATATTATATCTAAGGCAAATGGCAGAGATTAATTCCACTCTTAAAAACTTTATGGATGCCGGGGTAGTGGTCCCCACTGACCTATTAAATTCACCAGTCTGGCCCCTGAAAAACCCATAAGGATCATGACAAATTGCAATGGATTCCTGAAAACTCAAGCAAGTTATATCTCCATTTGTAGCTGGTGTGCTGGGTAGGCTATTTTTACTAGTGCAGATTCCGGCCTCAATTATATAGAGTATATTCAGGTGAGTACATTCCTTTCAACATCCATCATGAGGGAGGATCAGAGGCATTTCATATTTATATGGAATGGATGACAATACACATTTGCAGTCTTGCCCGAGGTCTCTATTAATTCTCCTGCTGTGTCACAATATGGTCAAAAGGACCTTGAACCATTTGGACACTGGTTCACTCTATTGGTGATAGATGTTGGTCCACTGATTGTTGATATCACGTAATAAACAACAAGAACTTTATAAATAATAAGTGCATGTCCTCTGAGACTGTGGTTAGACATAAACTCTGGAGAGTGAAAGAGTCAAGGGCCTACCACCAAGTACGTGAAATATTTAGGGATCCAATGGGCTGGGGTGAGCCAGCACACCTCATCCAACGTAAAGGACAAGTTACTGCACCTTATACTTCCACCAGTGAGAAAGAAGCATTATGCTGGGTGGTTCTCTTCAACTTTTGAAAGCAACACATTCTGTATTTAGGAATATTGTTTTAACTTCATCCATTGCATGATTGGGATCCTTCTACTTTTGAGGGGAACCTGGAGCAAGTTTGGAGTGTGTAGCAGGAATGGGGCGTGGTAGGGATCCTATGGTAGTAGGAATATTTACAACAGAAAAAAAAATTGAAGTCTATGGCAATCTCCAATAGGAGAGTCACAGGGTGGATCCCTAGGGTCTGTAGTAATGCCATGCCATTTGCAACAGAGGAAGCGTTACTACTGAAGAATCGCTCCTGCCTTGCTATTAGCCCTGGTAGACATAATCATGATAGAGTGTCTAACCAGGGCATAACAGCTGATTTTATAGTTAGAAAAAAACCATCAAGAGCTGGGTACAGTCAGACCTGAATTGAGGGAGGTCTGGAAGGAATTTACTGTGAAATGGAAGTGCTATATCCAAGTTAGGCATCAGCAGTTGCACAGGGCACAAGAAAATGGCATGAACAGGTAACCCAGCCACCTATGTTCCTTAAAACTAACGCAGTCACCTCTTCCCCAGTAAAACATTGGACCTCGTGGGAGAGTTCTCACCCTCGGACAGAGGAAGAAAATGTCTGAAGTCAGTTCATTAATGAGTTCAAGCTAAAAATGGACTATTATTGCTGCCCCGTTGCCTCAGTAAAGGGTGACTCGGAAAGCCAGTGGAGAATGAAAAGCCTTCCCAAGGGCAGAGTGTCAGGTAATGGATCTGGCCATCCATGCTGAATGGAAAGAGAACCCACCCAAAGGATGCTGAAGACAAAGAGGTCTGCGGGGGAGGCTTGTGGCTGTAGGGCAGTCACTATCCGTGAGGATCTGATCTGACAGTGAATGTTACACTTGCTGGAGAGCAGCTCCTTCAGAAGAAGCATTAAGCAACCAAGGGTCCTAGATGAGTTGCTGATTGATGTCTCTCTCTCTGTCATTGACCACTTGTGTGCGATGGCTCATGAGCAGAAAGAACACAGTGACAGGGGGAAGCAGGTGGTTAGCCATGGCCCCCAAATATGCCCACGTTCACCAAGGCTGAAGGCACCTATCAGTGGCAAGTAATCCACGTATAGATTAGACTTCCCTTTACACAGGGCCTCAGTCAATACCACTAGCCGTATTCAAGGGCTCCTGGAACTTCTGGTCTATGCGTGGGATCCCACATTCTATCACTTCAGATGAGCAGCCCATGCATGGCCTAGGAAGTGAGGCAGTGGGCACACAACCATGGAATCCAGGGGTCTATCACATACTACACATTCAGAAGCTGCTGACCTTGGGGAAAGTCTCTTGAAGGTGCAGGTGAGGCATTTGCCACCAAAGACACCCTGTGAGGATGGAGCATCACTCTTCAAAATATACCATACTTTTCAAAAGAACACTTTCTGTTGTATGGTACCCTGTCTCCAACAGGCAGAAAATCCCAAGAAGTCTAAAACCATGGCTGCCACCTTGCTCCTTTGGCTTCCTTACGCTAGAAAACCAGAAGGCACTAACAGGATTTGGCACCCTGGCAGGGGTTATGGAGCATGGTAATTGCAAGGATTGCTGCTACTTTGTGGAAGAGGGCAGAAGATGTCTGGCCCTTACCCACACACTGGGGCATCTCTTGGTAGTCCCACACCCAGTTAGAAAGGAGCAAGGGAAGGAACTGGTTCTGTAAGTGTGTGGTAACCAGGACCCCAGCTGGCTCACGGATGAGGGCCTGGGATGTTGGACAGCAGAAGTGTGAGCCGAGGGCCTGCAGAACATGTGGTGGAGGAGGGAGATGATGTTTTGTCTAAGGCCTTAGGAACGACTGCACAGCAGGGCTATAGCTTGTCATGTAGGAGACAACAAGAGCCAGATGGCTTCTGGGCGAGATGCTTTACAGCTTGGGGGTGGATCCTCGGGCAACTCATCCACTGGTTAAAGCTTAAATATCCTTTGGAGTCCCGGGGAGAGAGCCCAAGCCTGTGGCAATCCTTATGCACACAGTCATTGTCTAATACTCCCCTCACCTGTCCTGTACCGTCTCAATAAATAGCTACTGTGGAGGTTGCTTGGGGCGACCCTGCACTTATGGTTAGCCCACCTCTTGCAAGCTTGTACTTCTATCTGTGTCATGCTTGTTTCCTCTGTGTGACAACAGCAACAGGGCGTTAGGGGTCACAACATTGTCACCCTGGCTTGCCTCTTGGAAGTTTTCCCAGAAATTGTGACAGCGCCTATACAGCAAACTGAACGTGAAACGCCAGAAGACCTGAGCAAGACTCGAGGTGGACTCCGTTAGATGTTGAAGGTGCCTGTTTAGGTCCCCTGATCAGGCAGATGGTTCCAACCCCAGGGAGTGCTGCTGACAGCTCCCCACTGCTCCCTTCTCCTGAGCTTGGCCTGTGGCTGAATCTCAGCTGCCTGCCTGGAGAGGCCATCCTGCTCTCTTCCGCACTTCTCCCCAGAAGCCAGTGACCAATAACTGATTTACACAGGGTACACAAATCGTTTCCCTTGTGTTAACAGAGGACCAGCTCCGTGGTGCAGTGTGGACTGCAGAGCATCCCTTGCGAGGAGATGGAAGCCAGTTTGCCCTTTGTTCATCAGCTTTCTTCCTCAGCCCCTCCCTCCTTCCCCAAGACCCTTTGCTCCCCAGAGCCCTCCTCAATATTTCCCTTCAAGAGAAATCCCCATCTCTGGTTCTACGTCCATGGAACCTGACCTGAGACAGTTACTTGCTGCTTTGGTATTCTGTGCTGCGTAAGGGTAGCATAGCACACTGAAGATGATACTGTGTTTCTCCTGACCCTATAGTTTGTCAGCCCCAAGAGTGAGTCCAGAATGCACCTATTAACACCTAAGAATGCTAACGCTGCTGTTTTTCCTAACTCATCACCTTTTGGTATGAGTGATTACCAGGATCATTCATTAGCAATCACACAACATACCATAAACACCAATTTTATACATTATGCACAAAGTACTCCATTCACATCTCAAAAATTTTGGCTAGAATTTAAGTATTTATTATCCATTATAAATTATTGATCAAGGTAGATTATATGAGATTTCTTCTTTTCTTTATTTATCTAAATATGTAAGTTAAGCAAATCTATTGCTAAAGCCCCACTGCTTTGCAGATGTCCCCTGCTGACATTGCCTGATCATTAGGCCATTTCATGAAGAAAAGTGTGATACTTTTTGTAGAAGGTATGATGCTTATAAACCTTATGAATCATGGTTAATTATTTGCTCATGGATATCCAATTACTCCAGACAGTTATTGAAAATGCTGTCTTTCATCCATTTGAATTGCTTTTGCACTTTTGTTAAACATAAGTTTGGTATATTTGGGTGGGTCTATTTCTGGGCTTCCTGTTCCATTCATTTGATCTGTGTCTGTGTCCCTCTATCAGTACCGTACAGTCTTTGATTACTGTGGCTACTGAAATAGGACTGGCAGTTTCTGCCCAATTTATTCTTCTCTTTCAAAATGTTTTAGCTGGTCTAGTTTTTTACCCTTTCATGTAAATTTTAGAACAGTCTTGTCTATATCTACTAATACAAAAAAAAATCTTGCTGGGATTTTGATAGAAGTTGTATTGGCTGAGTGTGGTTGCTCACACCTATAACACTACCACTTTGGGAGGCTGAGGCAGGAGCATTACTTGAGGCAGGGGTTCAAGACCAGCCTGAGCCAGATGAAACCCCATCCCTGCAAAAAGTAGAAAAATTAGCTGGATGTGTTGGTGCTCACCTAGAGGTCCAGCTACTTGGGAGGCTGAGGCAGGAGAATTGCTCAAAGCCCAGCAGTCTGAGGTTCCAGTGAGCTATGATGACTCTACTGCACTCGAGCTTAGGTGACAAAGCAACATCCACTCTCAAAATAAAATTGTATAAAAACTTGTATACGCTTATGTTAATTTGGGGGAAATGGACACTTCTAGCATGTTGAGTCTTCCAGCCTCTGAACAAGAGACATCTCATCATTCATTTAGGTCTCTCTGATTTTTGTCATCAGTGTTTTTAGTATATGAATCCTGTCCCTTTTTGTTAGATTAACACCTAAGTATTACATACTTTGAGTGTTTGCCAATTGTATTAAATTTTTAATTTTGGTGTCTACGTGTCCATTACAATTATATAGAAATACAATTGGTTTTGGGGGTGGCACCTGTGGCTCAAAAGGGTAGGGCACTGGCCCCATATGCTGGAGGTGGTGGGTTTAAACCCAGCTCTGGCCAAAAATAAAAAATACAGTCGATTTTTGCATATGTTGATCTTAAATCCTATGATTTGGCTGGACTTTCTTACTAATTCAGAAGATTAGAAAAATATGTCTCTGAGAATTTTCTATATAATTATGTCACCTGCAAACAGAAGTTCTGCATTTTTCTCTCTGAACCATTTTTATTTCCTTCACTTGTCTTATTGCATGGACTAGGGCTTCTAGCATTATGATGAGTAAGAGTGGTGAGAATAGACATCCTTGCCTTGTTTCTGGTTTTTAGGGGGAAAGCATCCACCCTTTCAGCATCAAGTGCAATGGTAGCTGCCGTTTTTCAGTAGATGCTTTTTGTTACTGGCTATCCTGCAGTTCCAAGTAGCATTAGAGACCAAGAAACGGAGCTGTTGCAGCCCGCGCTTACGGCAAGCTGCAGAGCTGCCCAGCCCAGCCCAAGCTAGACGAGCAGAATCCCAGTCGCCCTGCAGATCAGGTGTGATGCAGGCACAGGATCGCAGGCCACTGAGATTTAGTGGTGTTTGTTACATCGTAGCGTTGATGTGGAGATAGCTAACTGATACACAAACAAGCATTTGTTATGGCATGCTTATTGCTGTGGGAAAAACTTACCTCTATCTTTTCCAAACACCCAGATTCTATCACCGGTTTGCTTTTGCTAGGAAAAGAAACAGCTGAAGGGGGCATACTAATAGGTTACCAGGCCCTCCCAAACTCAACTGCCATTCACTTACCTCTTAAAAGAAAATCTCACGTCATAGTCTGTGCTGTTCATCAGCCCTGAGTCCTGGAGGCTGAGAAGGCCACCATTAAGGTGCCAGCCTCTGGTGAAGGCCTTCCTGCTGCATCATCCTAGGGCAGAAGGCAGAAGGGCCAAGAAACAAAAGGGGAATCAGCTCCCTTTTAAGACAGCACTATTCCCACCCTTTAGGGTGGAGACCTTAGGCCCCAGCCAGCTCTTCAATGTCTACCTCTTAACATTATTACAGTGGCAACTAAATTGAAGCATGATTTTTGGAGGGGACAAACATTCACACCAGAGCAGGTAGCTACCCATCTCCAAACTCTTCTTCCCAATCATTTATACAAGAAAAAAGCAATTTATATTTTTGCACCTCATTCTATGACCTTGTTAATTTTTACTTTCTATCTCTTCTGTACTAAAAAGGATATACCATCTATACTGTCAAATTTTGTCGTGCATAATTATTTTATTTTATTGTTCTTGAGACAGAGTCTCAAGACTCTGGGGTAGGGTGTAATGGTGTCACAGCTCACAGCAACCTCAGACTCTTGGGCTCGAGCAGTACTCTTGCCTCAGTCTCCCAAGTAGCTGGGGCTATAGGCGCTCACCACAATGCCTGGCTAGTTTTTCTATTTTTAAAAGAAAAACTACTAAATCTGAACCAAGGCTTAAAGTAGTTAAATGCTTTGCCTTGCTCAGGCTGGTCTTGAACTCCTGAGCTCAAGCGATCTGTCCTCCTCGGCCTCTCGGAGTGCTGGGATTACAGGTGTAAGCCCCCACGCCTAGACATGAATTATAATTTTAATAAATGGTGCTGAAGAGGAGGACTGTGCATTGTAGTGGTGAAGAGGGCTTCAAGGAGTTCGAATTGGATTCTGAGGTATTGATGTAGATGGAGCAACAGTGAGAGATGGCCTAGGTGTGCCAGTTGAGATACAAGGACAGAGGTGTGAACTCAGAAAAATACAAGAAGCGGATTGGGTTCCTGTAGAAAAGTGTTCAGAATGATATTAATCACCTCTTATTGCACATATATTACACCTGTGCATGTATGTGCGTGTATGTCTGTCTCTATTAGCCGCCATGTTTCTTTGATAAGTTAGTGATAAACTCTCCTATGTGTTTGCCTGGAGTTCCTCTACTCTGGGCAGAGAATGTGCGGGAAGTTCAACACAATCCCTGATTGGTACAGAATGAAGGTGAATCGTGAGATGGGACCAGCCCAGACTTGGGTTCAGACAGGTCACAGCTGCTATTTGATGGAATTGGAGGAGGCTCAGATGAGGCTGGACTCAAGAGTGGGGGGGGGCAGAGCTAAAGAAGTCCACGTCCTGACAGTCCAAGACAGAGACGAAGGTGGGAAGGGAAAGATAATACATTCAGAGTGAGGGAGGGCTGGACTATTTGGATCTTTTCCAAAGTACCTAGCACCCTGGGAAGGAGAAATCTTTAGTCTTCCAAGTGCAGCACATCTACACAGAAATCCCTGTATAACCTGGGTCATGAGAAACTCAAGGCAAGGCAGCAACGGAGGCTCAAATGCTGGGAAAGCTTTATAGAGCTTCTGATGGACTTCAGACCACAGAAGTCTAGCCACCTCTCCCAGTCAAGGCCTCTAAGACAGAATCATTTGAGAGGGAATTAATGGAAAGAATTGGACTTTTGGTTTTGATAGATTGGGGAGCACGGGGAGGATTATAACACTGAAACTTAAGAATAGGACTAAGCAGTGGAACATTTTCACTTACCAGCCAGCAGAGACTAGGCTGAGCCGGTGACTTACAATGTTAACACGTGTTGCCTGTGCGCTGTGTGCAAGGGATTGTGCGTCACCTACTTCACCTCTTTTGCGCTGGGTAGGCTTTAGCCTTTTGGTAAATGAGAAAACTGAACCAAGACTCAAAGTAGTTAAATGCTTTGCCTTCAATGGTGCCCAGTAAGAGTTAGAGAGGACCTGATTCCAGTTTGAAAGTGCCAAATTTTAACTAGATTACCAGGGAGTGTGAATTACAGTTTGCCTTTGGCTCCATTACTAAGACTATGGCCAAACTGTTAAGTTAGTACTTAAGAGCTGGGTCCACCCATGGGTCATTTGTTCATCCTGATTTCTAGAGCATTTAGTACTGGCCTAAAATTGACATGTGACAAGGAAGTATTGAGTTGATTTCACTGTATAAAAACAAGATCAGAGTGAGGGTGTGGCAAAGGATCCCAGTTGCAGGAAGTTTGCGGAAAGGGCTCCTCTCCTGGGAGCTAGTCATAGGGTGGTGAGTGTGGATGTAGCCACTGTGGGTGCACCTGGTGCATCTATGTCCAGTGCCCTCCCTTAGCACTTTCTGGGGCTGATTATGATCTTGAGAGGCCCATCTGCAAGGAACCTCTCAAAAATAAATGGGTAAACTTTACATTATTCTTAAGGTTGATGATGAAATAAATCATAGGCCTGGGAAGTACATAAGCTTGAAAGTTGAAGAGTTCTAAAGCCTTACTTCCTCTGGGGAGGAGAAAAGCTGTGGTCTTTTGTTGTGATAATGACAGACTGTCAGTGTCTGCCCGTTTGCCTGACTCCAGTTCACAGAATAAATGCTGGTAATTGCTAATTGCCTTGAGAAGAAAACTGACTCAGAGCCTGATGGTGACTTGCATATCGATGTTTCAGGCCCTCTGTGTTACTTTTACTTCCAGGAGGGGAACATGTCACTGGAGTCAGCACACTTGCTTTGGGGTTAGATTAATCCAATTGTGATTTTTTGCCAAGAAATAATAACATCCCCAGGAAATTTAAACTGTGGGCAGTGGGATTAATGCCCCTTCTTTTCTGGCCAGTTTCGTCTGCAGATCTTTTCATTCACAGTGGAGAAGATGACAATGCCTAGCAAGCTAGAAATTAAGGCCTGATTTAATGGCTGCCCACACTTGCTAGGGGCTTTAAGTGTCCTTCACTCTGATGGCTTCTCCGGAAACATTAGCCAGCTACTGATTTACGGCTATATTAGACTCAGCTGCAGCCTCACTGATGCCCTTTTTCTCCTTAAAGATAGTTGTGAACCAAGAAGGATAGTTGTAAACAAAGAAGAGTGTTGCCAGAGCCCACGGGTCAGAAGGCCCTTTCTGACGTGCCAGTGACATGAGACCTCCAAAGGGCCACTGCTGTTGATTGCTCTACCTGTGGGGCACTCTAGCTGTTCCTCTTGGTGTATTTTCTGGTTTGTAATGTGCTCTAGGTTCAAAGAAATTTTAGAGGCAAGAGAGTCTAAGAGGAGAACTTGAAGAGTTTGAGATGAGCCATTCAGGGGAACCATAAGTGGCAAAAGGGAGGCCTATAACCCACTCCTGTCTGCTCCAATGCTCGGTGCACATCCCCTCCTCTTCCCATCTTTCCTGCCCGATTCTCATACCGGCTGCCTGAGTCCAGCGTCATCAGTTCCAGAAACTCTCCCATTTCTGCCTCCCTCTCTGCAAACACAGAAGCCGCCCTGCCCTCCTCATTCCTTCCACATGTCAACCCAGACAGCGTGCGAGTGATACTCACCTGGGCTCTTTTTCAAAAATGATGACCAGGCCCACCTCCAGCCACTTACTTCATTGATAGGTGATAGGGTTCCTCTGGAGCGGGGTCAAGGCATTTAAAGCAAACAGATGATTATAATGAACAGCTGGGATGAGCATCTCTTGTCTGTGAAGGCATTCTAAAATATCACCATCATCAAAAACATTTTTTTGTTCTGAAAGTTTTCTATATACCATCTAATTTAATCCTCATATCAATGATTAGTGATTTTGCAGTAGCAGAAATAGGCTCAGGGAGCAGCCTGTTGGAAAGGAGGAGAGGTCGGGGGTCACAGAAAGCTCACGGATCACCTCTGGCTCGATTGTTTTTGTTCTCTGCTGGGCTGAGAACTCTTTGAAGGAGAAGACGATATCCTTTTTGTCTTTGTATTTCTAGTTCTCAGCGGTGTGTCTGATGTTGGCTGGACACGAATGAATACTGAATATTCTTAATGAAAGCCAGGACTCTCCAACAGAGAGATGGGTCTCAGTCTTGAGTTCTGCGTCTTCAAAGTTCTTCATTTTCCTGTATCTGGCTCAGGGAATCCCTGTTTCTCCAGTGTCCTTCTTGTCCTGTCCACTGAGCCTGATTTCATGATGACTTCTTTTATCTCACCTGTTAACTTTCCCAGACTGTTTGTGGCAGAAATGATTTTTCCTTCGGAGAGCTCATGGCACATAAAACAAATAATTTCACTTACAAATGAATCTGTACCATTCACTTGTCCTATGTATAAAAACCAACCACTTTGGACTCAGCTGGTAAAATTTCTGATAGCCCCCGACGTGTCCCCCAGTATAGAGAACTTGCTGATTCCTGTTGAATTTACTCTGTCTAAATTACAGAAAAGTATTTATAACTGAGTACATAAATGTTTACCTCTTATTTAATCATAAAATAATTTGTTAATCTTGTGCAAGGCACTCCACAGAAAGCTAGCACGTTTGGAGGTAACAAATAGGTGTAAAATAATAAATATATTCCATATTACCCTTCCTATCATTTTGCATAGCTATAATATTCTGATAAGCCCACCTCTAGCTTTATTTTTCTAATCAAGGAATTTTATTTATATTTCTGCAGTGTGTCACCTGGATGCTTGGGGAACAATTTTTGAAGGAAGTGGTACATGGAGGTTAAGACCATAGCTTTGATAGATTTGCTGGGTTACTGTGGATAGCCCATTATGCATATAACCTCTTGGTCCTGGCTTCCTCATCTGGAAAATGGGACACTAGCAATACTTCCTCATGAGGTTGTCATGACAATTAAATGAGATAACAATCATGAAGAACTTAGTGAAAAGACTGTGAATAGTTTGTAATTGATGAATATCATTATTAACATCTTTATTATCCTTAAAAGTGTTAGAAGGTGAGTGCCCTTCAAAGACATTTTATATCCCCCAATATTATAGTTTTTTTGGGGGGGGGCGGCAGACAGGTGTGGGTAGGTGCCTACTAACCTTTTCACTCTTCCTTGTCACACATTGGAATCACTCCAGCCCCAGCTCCTTCCACATCATATGGGTGGATCGTGGAAAGTAGCTGCCGGTTCCTGTCACCGTCCCTCTGTATTTGAATTAAAGGAACTGCACATTTTTCTGTGCCTGAATTTCAGAATGTGTCTCAGGCACTGTCTATGGGGATGTCGCGTCAGTGGGCAAAGAGGGCTGAGGACCGAGGTGGGACATGAGGTCCCCTGGCCATCCTGGGAGGGGAGGGGGGTCTGAGAGATCCAGATGAGCTCAGCCTGCAGAACCACTTCGCTATACTGGCATCTTTTTCTAGATTATTCAGCTGGAATTTGATACCACTGTTCAAGGATAGCCTAATATCATACATTCCTGTTGGGGTTTCTCTTATTTCTCTTTCTCTCCCTGGGCAGAGTATTTTTCATGTTGTTATTTGGCCTCAGAATGGAGCTGTGGTGCAGTCAGGAAGGGGAGGGGTGGGAGAGCAGGAGAAGAGGTCACTGTGCTAGAGAGAGGCTGTGGCACACACGGGGAGTGGTTTGCACCTGATCTGTGCGCTGTGGCTTCTCATATCTTTGGGACAGCCAGGACCCAAGAAATGCATTCAGCTGTTCCCATGGGACCAAGCAGGCCTCTCTGGGATGTGGCAGAGCTGAACTATGTTTTTATGGGTCCTAAACATTCAAAAGATAATGATCCCCATCCCCTTCCCTACCCTGATCTGTGTAAATCAAAGTAGGAAAAAATGCGGGCACAAAAAAGGAAAGTTCCAGCGAGGTTTTGAGTTTTTCCGTGATGTTTCTTTAGGGAATATTAAATGTCAAATGTGTTCAACCTTCTCTCCTGGTCTTGATGTTTTTAGAGAACTTGCTTAGTTTATACCCCTGGAAAACACATGTCTAGTTTCAGTGGGAAGCTGGTGCTATAAGTACCAGGCTGTGCTGGGAAGGTGTTGAGTAGACCTCATGTCTGCTGACTCCATTCCCTGGGAGCCTCTGTGTCTCCCTGCCAAAGCCAAGAGGCTCCACTCAACTGGAGAGTTGAACCAGGTAGCTCAGAGGAGTTGGGCACTATGCCTGGCCCAAGCCTTTCATAGCCTTTTCAAGCTGGCTTTGGAGCCTGTTACTAGGAAAAACACAAAATGTTAAAAAGAGCTAAGTTTCCCCTTAGATGTGGACAGAGATTAAGCCTATCAGACTAGGATGGAAAATGGAAAAGGGGAAGATATCTCAAACACTTCTAGTTATTCTGACCTATTTTGCTTTTGCAAAACACATCTCCAATGAATTCTATGATACATACAGGGAGGAAAAAGCTTTGTCAGGGTGAGGACTATAGACTTGACCTAGAAAAGTGGTCCAAGTCTCAAGTGGCCACAAGACTGCACCTGGAATTCCACAACCCCATAGGAGATGGGTGGGAATTAAAGAAGGACTCAGATCTTGTCTTCCCAACACAAAATCTAATTAACTAGATAGTTCCTGTTGCCTATTTTTGATAACTGAATTATCTACTTTTCTCATTTTCTTTTCATTAATAGTTGTTTCTTTTGAATCTTGTCCTACAAATGCATATGAATTTTTAAAATAAGCTGCACGGCCAGCCGGAAGAGAACTTTCTGTACTTTTGCAGGTCAGCTTGATCGCTCCTCCTATCTGGGTCAGAAGTTTGAGGGCGAGGAGGAGTCTGAGTCATGGTTGAGTATCATTTGATAAGTTGTTGTTGTGTGTGTCACTGTACACAGTGTAGCTTCTGATGTGTTTTGCCTCCAGCATCTTCAGTACTGAGTCTGTTTCTTGCCTCAGCCTGAGGATTAGGGGGAAGGACAAGGGTGATAGAGGCGTGCTGGGGGGCGATACACGTACAGATCCAGAGCCAGAGTCATGGCCGTTGTATTTGCTGTTACACCCCAAACAATTATGTCTTTCCTGAGCACTCTCCTGCCTCTCAAACCAGGGCTTGGGTTGAGTGTTGGGGCATCAGGAAGAAGTACGCTTTAGGTGCATTTACTCTGTCACATGGGAGGCCTCTCCCCTCAACACCAGGCATGAAGCAGCTCCCCTTCCGCTTTGGGTTATGGAGGGAAAAACTTATCTCCCAGCATCTAGGAATGAACATAACTAAATGTATGTAAGATATGTGGGAATTTAGGTGGCTGGAGTAGGGCATGGATGCAGACTCCTGGCGAATCTTGCAGAAGATACAAATCTAATCATCTGACTTCCCAGCTTAAAGATCACTGTTGCTTCTCCATTGTACACTGAATAAAGTATAAAATCCTTAAATGACATTCAAAATTCTTTAAAATTTGGCTTCATCCAAAGTTAAAGCTTCTTCCATTGTTCAGTTTCCAAATACTATGCCCCAGTTAACCAAACTAATAGACCATTTCTAGCAAGCAACCCTTTAATATTAATTAAAATCTCTTTGACCTTTTCTGTAGACAGTAACAAGCTAATTCTAAAATTTGTATGAAAAATCTAAAGAGCTGAGAATAGCAAAATCAATCTTTAGGTCAAATAGCCTAAAGGAATTACATACTAGAGAGTCAAGACTCACTATAAAGTTACAGTATCTAAAACAGAATTGACAGATTGATGAGACAGATAAACAGAACAGACCCCTGCACAGAGGGTCACCTGAATTACAGCATAGGTACATGACAACGAGGTGGGAAACATAGTCTTTTCTAAAGTACTGAGTCAACTGAATATCCATATGGAATCTACAGTGAACATTGTGCCTACATTATATCACACATGGAAACAGATTCCATAGAAATTGAAAGGTAAAAGATTCTAGAAGAAAACGTAAGGGAATCTATCTGTAGTAGGCAAAGATGTCTCTTGAGCAGGATGTAGAAGCCACTATACTGAAAGTTAGACTATATTAAAATTCATAACTTTCATTCATCCAAATATCTTTAAAGGAGTTAAAAGAAGTCAGAGAATGGGGAAAGATACTTTCAATGTATATAATCATGCCTGGCACAGCATTTTGGCCAATGACGGACCTCGTATATGATAGTGGTCCCATAAAATTATTATACCATATTTTTACTGTACCTTTTCTACATTTAGATATGTTTGGATATATAAATATTTACCACTGTGTTACAGGTGCCTCCAGTGGAGAAACAAGCTGTCTAGATATGTATTCCAGTGGCAACAGGTCACACCATATAGCCTGGGCATATAGCAAGCTCTACCATCTAGGTTTGGGCAAGTACATTCTTGCCCAAATGTCCACAATGCCCACAATGACAAGACCATATAAGAACTCATTTCTCAGAACATATCCATTGTTAAGTGACCATGATTGTACATCCAATGAAAGATATGCATTGAGAAGTTACAAAGAACGAGAGTCAATAGAACACACCATTCAACCCAATAAAAAAGGTACAACGTTCATGTAAACACTTTACAAAAGAGAATTTCCAAGTTCCAGTAAGTATATGTCAAGACACCTGGCATAATTACTACCAGAAAAATGCAAATTATATCCTTAATAACACTACATACCACCAAAGTGCTTACCATTGTTAAAACTGATGGTGTCAGATATTGAGAAAATGGTTTGGTATCATTTGCCAAACAGTTCTATTCCTAAAGTACATACCGAAGAAAAATGCACATACGTGGGTATATGTGTACCAGAAGGTGTGTGTACATAATAGCACCATTTATGATCACCCAAGCCTGGAAACAACCAGTCTATCTGTCTGTCTATTAATGGGTTAATAAGTTGTAGTGTGTCTGTCTGTCTGTATATAAAGGGGTTAATAAGTTGAGGTATGCTCCCACAAAGTAAGAAGGCCCTTGGGTGGCACGGGAAGGGACACTAATCTGATTTTGAGTAGCAGCAGCAGAAGATCAAAACCGCGTACAGGACACTGCATCTGCTAAGCAGAGAGATGTTCACGTGTCATGACGTAGGGTTTTATTTTCAAAAGGCCCCTGCTATTTACTCTTTTAAATAGGCAATTTAAAGTTACCCAATGTTATTTTGAAATAGTATTTTCTTAGCATAAAGTATGTTCATGGTGAAGTTGTTTCCACAGTCAAAAAAAATGCGTAACACTTAAGAATATGCTCTAAATTTCACCTTATTGATCTCTTTGTTTCTTGCAAGGAATTTCACTGCTTGAAATAGCAATAGCACATTTATTATTAAAAAGTAGACTAGCAGTGGTTTTGGCTACCTATACTATTCTCAACTGTGGACTCTGCAGTGGATTTTTTTTTTCTCTGTAGGGTTACGTTGGAATTCTCACTCAAGGAGTCATGGCGGCCAATGTTTAGAGACACTTTGGTTCTGAAAATGGAAATAATGTATGAATAAAAAAGACCTACATCACTCTGATTCTTAAGCTCTTTACCTGTATTTGAAAACTCACCTAGAGAAGAGTCTTTTAAAACAGGTTGGTGATTATGTGGGAAGGAGAAAGATGACAGAAAAATCTGGATTGGTATCACTATCAGAGATTCTTTATTGGTCATAGATACATAATCACATATCACATGCAAGAAAGTTACAATACAGCCCAAGGTGTTTGTGTCTTCTGGCACATCAAGAGGAATACAATGCAAAAGTTTATATCTTTTTACAGCCAACTGTCTTAAATAAACAGGAATAATGTGAGAATAATGTAATGATAGGCTCATTGTTTGCACGAGTCTACATTTTGATCTGAACGTGAGATCGCTGTGATTTGGCAGGTAGGTAGTTCTTTGGAAATCTACACTTGCTCATCCGATCCTGCTTGGAAATGTGCATAAAGTATGAGATGACAGCTTAGTGTAAGTGAAGATGCTTATGTTCAACAGTAGAAAGAGATTACGCTGGAACTAAGACACTAATGAAAAGAGAAAACCAAAAAATTAAAGAACACTCCCAGGGCATCAAAATGAAAACAGCACTGTATATTTTCAAACTTCCTTTTTGTGCATCGCTGCAACAAACAATATATATTTTTTCTCTCTCTTCCTGGGGGCAGGGGAATATAGGTGAGATAACAGATTCCCAGGCAAATATTTTTGAAAGGCAGATGTGGAGAAAGATTTTAAAACCACACACAGAAAGTTATGTTGTGCTCCTTGTTCAATCTATAGATTTTGTGCTGTGTTTTGAGATACCTGTAGCAGCCCACATGGCATATGGCAAGGAGGAGTGAGAGTTATAAGAAACACCTATAGCTTGGTAGTGGGACACCTTGGTGAAAAGGGCATGGGGAGGGATTCGGCTCTCTCAGCCAACATGAGAGCTTGGGAGACGAGAGCATCAGTGCTTGGCAGCTTCTACACCTGTGGTGTTGAGAGCCCCGGGATGGCGTCTACTCAGGAGCTTACCTATTCATTCTATCACAGACCTGCTCACTCTGACTCTGTCCCTTTTCCTGCCTGCAGAGCACCTGCACGGTGTCTCTCTGCTAAAGACTGCTAAGATTTACTCTTCTAAGACTGCTTCTTTCCCTCAAAGACTATTTACCTCTCTCTCTCCTTTCTGCTAAAGCAAAGAGGTCTCAGGCACCTAAGAGCAATTATTCCTGAGCTAGATAGCAAAGGTCCAGAACACAGCTAGATAAGTGGGCCAGAGACCTGGCCAGTCCCGGGCTGATAATTGGTGGCCATGAAGGGACCCCGACAGATACCAGTTTTCATTTACTTGGATATGAAATCTGTAAGGCAAGAGCCATCTTAGACTTTTTTTAAATGCTGCCAGTTGGCATTTCTACATGCTCCTTAGTGTTAGCCGACTGTCAATGAAAATGTGGAACTGACCGTATGTGCGGAGAGACAGGGCTATAGTTTTCATTCACCCCCAACACCTTCAAGGAAATGGGTTCATTCTGTGCTCTTCTCTCAGACCAAGGATTACAACCCCCCAGAAAGAGATCAACAAGGAAAGGGGGACTGTTGATGTTAAGTTGGACCTCAAGCTGTGGAATAAAGAAGGAACAATTCACCTGCCCTTCCTACCACAGGGGAGAAAAGTAGTTTGTGGGCAGGATTCTGTCTTAAAATATTTGAACTTAATCAAGCATAAAATAACCTCATTTAATCAAATAGATCCCTTACAATATTTTGATTTTTTTCCCACTGAAATGTTATAAATACCTTTTTAAAAACTAAATGTTATTAAGTTACCTGAATTTCAAGTGTAATTTAAAACATGCAGCATGTCTTGTCTTTTCTAGTGGAAATTATTTGGAGAGCAAAAACGTGTCATTAATGTTACAAAAAATTTAATGACGAGTGACAGAGCACCGAATGTGTCTAAACACATTTAACTTGTCTGTTGGCTACAGTTGATAGAGTGGATTTTTCTATTTCTTTTTATAAACCCCACTTGCAGTATGGCTTCTTTTTTCATATCATATGACTAAATGAGAATAACACGGTCACTCCTTGTTTTATGTTGTCGGAATTATTATTTAAGTCGGCGAAAAGTTCAGGAAATGCATTGCCAAGGGAAGGATGATTTAGTGGAGCCTGGCATTTCATCTTTAATTCTTATTAAATTAATAGGAGTTTTAACTGGGCGCCTGTAGCTCAGTGAGTAGGGCGCCAGCCACCTACACCGAAGCTGGTGGGTTCGAGCCCAGCCCAAGCCTGCTAAACAACAATGAGAACTACAACCAAAAAATAGCTGGGCATTGTGGCAGGCACCTGTAGTCCCAGCTACTTGGGAGGCTGAGACAAGAGAATCACTTAAGCCCAAGAGCTGGAGGTTGCTGTGAGCTGTGATGCCACTGCACTCTACTGAGGGCAACCTAGTGAGACTCTGTCTCAAAAATAAATACATTAATTAATTAATTAATAGGAGTTTATAGGCCAATATAAGTTCTTCTTTATATTGGTGTGTATAGATACATATATTCCCTTTATATATTCTATGTTAGTAGAAATATTTCTACATGAGGGCATATCTATTTTCATATAATGATATTAATTTTATCATATAGCTATTTAATTGGTATATAATGGGGATGCTTATTTATATATACACTAATTTTTAAATTTAATTCCCTTTAAGTTAATGAGAATTTATATTCCAATATTCATGTAGCTACGCTCATCACAGAAATTGTTACGATAGAAGTATTAAATGGTAAATGGTAGTGTTGAATTTTATTGATTCCGATTTATGATAATTCAAACTTTATGGTGCAATTGAAGGTTTGAAAAGAGAAAATGTGATGATTTCAATTTATAATTAAGCTTTAAATTAGAGAAGGTAGAGTTGAAAGTGTGCTGTAGTTTTCGTTTTAAGTTTACTTTCAGAGTACAAATGCAAATAGTTTATTGGTTCCTTACTTCAAGTAAGGAGGTGAGCCTTTAGTAAATTTTATTTTATTCATTGTCTTCCATTTTGATCACAATTCCCATATAGTTCCCAGGGGTCTATTTCATTATGGAGTATGTGTGTATGTGTGTGTGTGTGTGTGTGTGTGTGTGTGTTGGGGCTGGTGCTGGTTCTTTTAAAGTATGGGTAAAATACCTGTTAAGAAAAGAGTCAAACAAACCAGCCATTTAAAAAATCACAGGGTCTTCTGAATCTTTTCCCAGCAGTCTGGGAAGTCATGTTTATCAGACCTTGAACTAAATAAACATGTTTCAAGAATATATTTGAATAAATGTAGGTGCTCTTATGAGAAATAAAATACACATTTGAAAGTATTATTAATGTTTTTGTTTTTACATTACAGACTTTTTTTTTCTAACACTGAGCACTAATATTCAAATTATATTTGCATGTGGAAACCTTTAATTTATATGATGTTGACATGAGTTTCTCATATTTCAAAATATTATAAAATACAGATACTGGTCAAAATCCCTAATCTCTTTTGACATGATAGGGTTAAACCTGTTTTTTTTTTTTTTTTTTTTTTTTTAACAAAGGTATACCCTGTGCAAAAACAGAACCAGAAGAAACACTCCTCATTTTCAGATTCACGTCACTGGTGGCATGGCTGTGCCCTGGAGGTTACCCTTGACGGACCCCTCTCCTTTCCCTCAGCTCTGAGGGAGGCCTTCTCCCTCTGATATCTTTCTCTGCTCAGTTTCCAGCTGTCTTGAAGTGAGAAATCCGCTAATTAGAGGAAAACCAGCATAATCACGTCCACTGTCCTCTGGATCGATCAGAAAACAGTAACCAAATCGATCTCCTCATTTCCTACTGGATATTTTAGCCTTTTCGTGAGAAACATGAGACTTGAAAAGAGACTTCCGTATTTTTATGTGCATTTCCCTGTGCATGGGCCAAGCAAGAGCTTGGTACAAGTGACCTCAGTGTCTGAGTTCTTAGATTTCACTAGACTTTTGTTGTAGTGAGCACAGATAAAGTAAATGGATCATAGACCATTATTAGGAACCGTATTACATTTGCTTCGTGGTTTTGGTTAAAATAAGGTTTAGTTAGAAGGAGGGAGTTCATCACAAAAGTGAAAAAGAAATCATGTAAACAGGATTATCTCCACCTGTATTTTATTCTTCCAATAAATGGATGAAATTTATTAAGAAAAAACACAACTTATTGGCCAGCTCTTCAGGTAAACACAAGTTGTTTTTACTGAATTCCTGTAGCAGGTGGATCCTGAGAACATTTAGCAGACTACTACTTGCGGTACTGAGTTTATAAAGTCTGAAAATAATCTGTTATTTGAACCTAATTTATACAGATGCAGTAGCTTGCATGGAAAGTCCCCAGCTGAGTGGGAGGCCAATTGGTTTTCTCTATTCCTTTGAGAAATAAGGGCCATGAATTTCCATAAAGCAAATGAGTTTCGAGTTAATACAGCAGCGATCAGTAACAACTCCCCTCTGAGTCAGAGCACTAGGTGAGCCTGGGGGCAGAGGGAACAAGTTGTCTCTGAGCTGAGGAGAGTCACAGGAAGCCCTTGTCATTTTCCTGTTTTCTGAATGGACCCCTGCAGAGATAGGAAGGGGCATTGGGAATCAGGTTTACCATCTGCAGAGAACCAGCCTTGGGTTTCTAGTGCTAGTCAAGACCTTAGAGATTGAGTTCTGGCTGGATCTAATTTCAAATGAGGGCTATTCTTCAGGGAAAGGGAAGGTGTCAGGCCTGAGAGAGGACAGACTGTCTCAGTTGCTGGAGCTCATCCCCTACACTGGCCTGGTCGGTTTCTATTCTCAGGAGAGAGTGCATCTGTGTGATGACAGACATTTCAGGGAGAAGTAAAAGAAATCTTGAATACAGCAGCAAGAATTAAAACAATTAAACAATAACAACATTGAAAAGCAATTAAAAAACCTGAAACCCAAACAAAGAGAGGTAAATAAGGAGCAGCATTTGGAAATACCTTGTGGGCCATTTTATTCAAAGTCGCTTTATAAATGGGACCTCTTCTCTTTTGGAAGTCTCTGGCAGTCAGAATTCTTAGGCAGTCATGGTCACTGGTCTCAAAGCATGAGACCACGTGTGCTATGATGGAGGGAAAAGTATGGAGTTTAATAATACTGCATCTCAAGGGACATGTTTGCACCACTTTTTTATTTGGGAAGTGTCAGGACTCTAATATGTCCCTCAAAGCCAGCAGGATGCAGAGGTTTCTTCTCAGTGGGTGTGTGGGGGGTCCTTTGGGAGCTTACTGAGCACAGCAGGCCTATGTCTGAGTCCTCCTAACTTAGAGCTGTAACTGCAGAAGCTGAGTCTACCAAGCCACTTGTAGACTAAAAGAGGCACTGGTTGCTTTGGAGGCTTGGCTGTTTTGGGTCCCAGCAGTGCAGGGTGGTGGCAGTGCTGGCATAATGTGACACAGACTATGAAAAACATTGGTACAGCTTGGGAGCACAGGTCCCCAGGGGACCAGAAGGAGACCCTCTGAGGTACCTGAATTTTGCCAATATTCTGTAGTCTTGGGGCATTTTTGCCCTCCTGAAAATGAGGAAAAATAATTGCTGTGCTCCTTCTCAGAGGTTCTTCTGTTTTGTCCTTTTGATTCAGGGTTCTGCTATTCAGGGCTAGGCAGGGATACCCCATTTTCTAGGCCTAGGTGAGCTCAGAAATCAGTCTCATCACAGACCCCCATCTTTAGGGACAAACAGGCCCTTTCCTGGGCTGCATTCCAGCAAGCCTGACGAGTGTGTCATGGGGCAGTTCCTCCAGGAGCAGGGAGCACATGCCCCAGTTCCTCACTGGGGGCAGGACTCAAAGACAGAATTCCTTAGCTAATTTTAGGATTATTTTCAGCCTGCAGACCCCTGGCCAATTGTGACATGTTCTGGACTGAACTTAAGCTCCTCAAACCTCCCTGCCTGCTAGGTAAGAAAAGCAGTACATAAACCCCTGGACAGAAGGCCCAGGAAGGCTGCCCACTTGCTCCCCGCCACTGCCAGAGGTTCTGCCTTCCCTTTTGATCTCTTGTCTTTCAACAAAACCTGTCCTTTCACTTACTGGAGTGGTCTGTGGTTTCATTCTTTGAGCCCCAAGATCAAGGACCCAACACATAGAGAAATTCGGGCTGTGCTTTTGGGCAATGGAATCACAGTCACTACTCGGTCACACAAATGTAATGCCCTGGTGTTCCTTAATTAAAGCAGTGGCCATGCCCAAGTTAACAAAGCTCATTCCGGCTGCTCAGGGCCTGTGACTGTGTTCAGTTTTACCCAGGCTCTCACAGAAAGGCCGTCTCTTTTTCTCTTCTCCCGTATCTTCCTCAGTTTCCCCCACTTCTCTCATTTCCGTCTGGTGTTTAGTAACCCTGTGTAATGAATATTGAGGATTTTCTAACCTGAGTGGGTAGCGTGGATGATGCATTTGAGGCAAAACAGCAGAAGTTTCTTTTAAGAGGCTTGAAAACGAACAGAATGTGAGAGCCTGTTTTCAAGATTCAGATCCTTTCAAAAACTGAATTGCAAGGTAAGAAGGAGAAAATTCTAGGAAAAATTGAAAACAACTTTTTTTTTCCCTGGAAGATTTTTGTTGCTAAACATTCCTATTGTGGCACATTGGACAACATCAAGGTGAATTTTCCCCCCGGGCCTAAAGCAAATACTCATTTTTCTTCAAGAATATGCTTATTGCTATGAATGCTTAAATTGTTCAAATTTAAGCAAAAAACAACAACTATTTTTGGGTTGTCCAGGTTTACATTTCATGCACATGGTTTGGGATGAGAAGCAAACCAGATTTGATTCATGAGATAGCTTTGAATAACAAGAACTGATTGAGAGGTACACACAGAGAGAAATACAGTTACCATAAAGCTCCAGAGTCCTGCCTGCGTGAGATGCAACGTTCCTGTTCTTTCCACACCAAAAGTGGAGACGCATCCTCTGAAAGATTTAAATATATCTATAGTTACCTTGAAACATGTGAGGATGTTCTGATGGATATTGAAAGATTTTTACACTAGAAATGGTGTAGTTTTGTGTTGTTTCTCCGAGAACAGAAGTTTTCAGGAAACCCAGAGTTCTAACACTATCTGAGGTAGCTGCCCGGGCTCTGTGTGGCCTTTGATACGTCCTGTTTCTGGTTTGATCCATCCTACAGAATCTTCCCAACTTTGACTAGGCTGCTACCTGCTGTACAGAATGTCTGAGTACTTTTTAGAGGTGATTTCTTTGGCTAAGGAGTAAGAAGGCAAACCACTTTCTCTGAGTGACAGCAAGGTATGTTGCTGTCAGGATGATCAAAATAAGGAAGCTCTTTCTTCCCTCCTTCTCCTTTTTTGGTTCTACTTGGTTTTCCTAAATAAATAACAAGCCTCCTGCATTGCCGCACCTAGCAGTATGCTCAAGAAGCATCTCACCTATGCACTGGAGTTGTATTTTACTTTAAAGCATAGGAAGTTTGTTTGCATGCAATTGGATCAGAGACTTACTAAATGTTCGGAAGAGAAAAAGGAGGTGCTCACACCAGGTGCCACTGAAGACCTAGGACTATTCTTCCCAGGTATGGGGTCTGGGCCCTGGAATACTCCAGCTTTAAACATTAGTTTCCAGGACATTTAGCTCTGAAGTGCAAACCTGAACCGCTCTCAAAGTTCAGAGGGAGAAGTAACACCCCCACCTTCCTCTGTCATTTTGTAAAGTTTAAGTGCAATCTCGAGTGCGGGTTTTAATGATGTTCTCCCTCAGTTCAAGTGTCTTGGAAATGCCAAGCGAGTTGAGAAAAAGTGTATTATTAAATTTGTATTAAATGCATGAAGAAACCCCAGAAAATTGATCTTTTGCTGACTCTCTGCCCAGAGTCTAGAATCATTTTTTATGTATCTGAATCAGGAGGTGCTTCCAAAGACTGATATATTTAATTTTAATGATGTCTAAGCACTTAAAATGTCTTTAAAATGCATACACAGCATTTATTCAATGTTATTTGAAAAGTACCTTGTTATAAAAGCACCTTCAATCCACCCTCAACCTCCTTTTCATATCCTAAAATCTCAGGGTCAATGGTCCTTACACTTGTAACTCAACTGCCCTGGATACACTGACCTGCCTGCCTGTTCCTTTAAGAAATGCCATAGTATTGCACGACCAGAGCTTGAACATCTGCCACACACTAGCACAGGAAACTGCTGGCTTTTGGTTTTGTTTACATCTTGAACTGAGAAAGGTGTATAATGCCTTGCACTTTTCACATTTCTGATGGCAACAGAGAATGATGACTCTGAGTTGAAATCATCCAGGTACATTCGACTGGTTCCGGGATACATGTCCCAGAGTTGGACCTTTTAGTTGACTTTTGCTTTAGACCTTAATGACAGTGATCTTAACTACAACCTGGGTGCCTCTGACTATGAGCCTGAACCATTCTGTGGGAAAGGTTGCAGGGCTCAGGATTCGTGAAGTTGCATGGTGGTTCTCACTCTTCTGAGCCTGTGCCATATGGCCCACGAGAAAAGAATTATGTTGAGAATTTTGGCAAGAATCTTGATGTTTCTACAATGGCAGCCAAAATTCCTGAAGATACTCATTTTCTGTTGGTGGATATTCCTAGGAAGAGGATTGTATTTCTGCCAGCAATCGTTCTTGGGTTAGGACTGACCTCAGGAATAGCTAGGGCAGGTGTGTGTCCTTGAGAGATACCATGTTCTACCCCATGTTCTAGCTGTGGCTAGAACTATCCAGAAGGATTCATGTCAGCTTCTGCAGTATTCAGGGTTGAAGCTGCAAAAAAATCTCTAGTGGGCATCTCATCTTGGTAATTGCCAGTAGACAAAGAATACGTAGAAACTAATTGTCTTTTTTATGTGAGATGTGGTGCACCATTTTGAATGAAACACTTTGTGGAAATATTACCTAGGAGATCTTGTTTTTAGCTTTCAAACACTAGACTTAAGTAAGGGCTTGGAGTGCTCTGGGGGCTTTACAATAAATGTGGTCAGAGAGAATCTTTTCAGAGGTAATTCTTTTATACCTTAGTCACATTTTCCTACTGGGCTTTGCTATTTATGCTTCCAAATTTCAACTTTTGCCTGGATCCTGGGATGTAAACAGCCTGCTCTGATAACCCCAGAAACAGAATGTTGCTAGCATCCTTTTGGTGATATTCAATGAGCTAAGGGCACCTTTTCCTAATAATGAAATTTACAAGTGTATGGATATTTATTATTATTATTTTTTTTGTAGAGACAGAGTCTTACTTTATTGCCCTTGGTAGAGTGCTGTGGCTTCACACAGCTCACAGCAACCTCCAACTCCCGGGCTTAGGAAATTCTCTTGCCTCAGCCTCCCGAGTAGCTGGGATTATAGGCGCCCGCCATAATGCCCTGCTATTATTATTGTTTTTGTTGTTGCAGTTTGGCCAGGGCCGGATTTGAACCCGCCACCCTCGGTATATGGGGCCAGCGCCCTACCCACTGAGCCACAGGTGCCGCCCATATGAATATCAATTTTACCAACATAACTCATATTATTGGTGGAAATGAATATCTTCTTACTTACTCAAAGCTGTTTTTTAGACGAGTTTATTTTACAACTTCTAACTATTTCAATGTTGAGAAGTGTTTCAAAAGGCCACATTTTAGAGTTCTGTCTCTTCAGATGGCCCTGTTGGATGCCATTCTATCAGAGGGGGCTCATTCGGGGTGCTTCCTGTCTGCCCAAGGAGTCTCCTCTCTGGATTTTGTACCAAAAGTTTCCAGTGAATTTCTCCAGTTTCCTGTGCTTTTATTGTTTTGATGTTGATAGTTTTCATTTATGATTTTCACCACGAGAAGAAAGCGTTTGCTACCACGTACCAAGCTTTTCAGACACGATGTGCTTGGTGTTGACCACAACCCTAAGGCTGCTGTTATTGTCCAGAGCTGCAGAGAAAGACTGAAGCTAGGAGCACTTAAAGATGTTACTGGAAACGGCAAAGCCAAGAAATTCCATAAAGTATATTCAGCCATGGATCATATTACCTTGCAGCTCAAATTTTAGCCTTTTTGTTAAACTCTTTTATTTGACACCATCAAAATGTTAAGAGGTATAAAACAAAAGTGTGATCAAATCCCCTTCTGAAAAGTCCCCTCTTCCCCAGGGCCACCCAGAGTAGGGTCCTGGGGACTCACTCCTGGCCGGACACTCCTGAGTCTCATCCTTTCTCCTCTTTCCTTTCTAGTGATTAGCAAGAAAAGAAAGATGCAGGTGTAAACGCAGTGAGGGTGCAGAGGGAAGGAGAAGAGACGCTCACTGCGGGGGCCACAGTAGGTTAGAATCTGCACAGCAAGTGAGAGGATGAGGAAGCACATCTCCCATCTCGGATCTGCCGTCCGCCTCCCCGGGCTACCAAGCCAGGAAGAAGTCTGCCCATAAGAGCAAGGGCGAAATAAGAAGGAAGAGCAGAGCACAACAGGACATCTTCTTTACCTTCAGATTTCATCAGAAACCTTTGCCCATCCAGCTGCGTCAGGGCTGTCCTGCCTCTATCTGCCTTAGAATTGAAATGGTAGTTGTAGGGAATTTACAACAAAATGGTGTTGAGTGAAAAATGTTGACAACACACTTATTTTTTATTTGCTTTAGAACATCTTATTTTTTTAAGTAACCCCCTCCAGTGTGTGTTCTATGTAGAGCCTGCAAGTTGGCACGGATGAGCTACACGACATTTGTAGAGAAAGACAGACCAAGTTTTACGAAGCTGCTCTCAACCACAGGGCAGATAATTCATACGAAGAGCTGGTTGTTACGTACAAACAATGGTTGTTGAAGAACAACTGTATGAGCAAAAGCAATACCATGTTGTCCCTTCAGAGAACTCATGTTATTACAGTCCATTAAGAGCAAGCATTTTCCTCCCAGTGACACGTGTCCCAATATGTCACTCTTCCTCATCGTGTTCCATTGGGATCATCCGTTTTAATTATGGAAGCTCTAGCAGGGTAGATGTGTAAATATACACAGATGAACTACATTTATTCAACATTCTGAATCTTTTTAAGGTCCTGGTTTTAATTACTTTGATTAGAAGATAATAAAAAAATTAAACATAATGCACATCTCTTCTGGCACACAGTATTTGAGAAATAGAGATTATGAGAAGCAAACCTGGGACTTGGCCAGAAGGAAACATTAAAACGCTTGTCTTAGCTTTTTTTTTTTTCCCCCCCCAGCTAATGGATACACTGAACAGGCCCACATAACTGTAGCCAACGGGAGCTGAGACTGCAAATCCAGTTATTCCAGTCCACAACAGTTGTCTTCTAGAAAATACTGCCTTTGGATGTCTGGTGCATATTTGCGCCCTGTTAGGCTGATGAAGGGATGTAAATATGGAGAAGACGCTCCCTGTTTTCTACTTGTATCTTCACAGATAATGAAAATGCGTTTGATTCAGTGAATCAGGGCTGACAAAAGTTCAAAGCGGAGAGCTTCTCCGCGTGGCCCACCTGACCTGGCTGTCTACATAGATCAAATGGAAGTGGCGATTGCCAGATCTCTACAGCACTTCCTAACAAAGAAACCCAGTCACAGAGAACTGTCTTCAAGACACCACTTAGAGGACTGACACTTTACAAAGGAAATCTTGACAGTTAGTGGAGATCAAAGAGACTAACATATCAGTGATGACATTACATAAACACAGTCTTCCAGGAAACATTTTTGGGTTATTGTTAATATTTCAGGTCCAAGTAACTGCACAGAATTGAAAAGCAGATCTGTAATGGTCATTTGAGTCTTTCTGTCTTGAGATTAAGTTTATCAGCTCCATTTGTGTGTGTGTTCAAACTTTTCTGCCATTCGACAATAACCTTTGTCATTTTATCATGCTAATTCAAAAGGCATAAGTATTCTGAGCTACATTAAAAAAAAAGAAAGAACAAATGTGTAGGACGCATGCAGGATGGAGAAGCTGGGGAGAAAGAAGGCTACATTTTAATACTTGACTTCCTGCGTGGATGCAGTGAGGAGCTCACGGGTTGACTATGACCTCTTGTGAACACTGAGATGGCAGCCAGGGAATTCAGTAGATGCTGGAGAGCAATCTACTGAAAGGCTCAAATGGAAAATCTCCTGTTAGGACTCCTAGAAACTACGTGCAGTGCACAGAGTCAGGCTTCCTGCAGCTGACACGTGCCTGGATTTCAGGGTCCCTTTTGGGTTCGTTCATCTCTTCCCTTGTAATTATGCAGCAAGGTAGGAGAGATGTTATTCTCTGAAACAATACAAAACCAAGACACGGAGGTGGAAAAGATGTCTTTACCAGATGATAAGTGTAAGGTGAACACTAAAGTTCAAAAGTAGAATAATAGAATCTTTTCCAAAACACGGGAAAGACTTAGACTTACCACACACACAAGGGGCTTTGATCAGAGGTAGCATTTACTTTACATGTTACTAGGGTGAATTTAGCAATGGGTAATTTTTCTTTGATGAGGTCATAAATATTTGCTTGAAAACAGAATATTACATACAGAAGGTTACCTTCTATGCTGACCTCAATTCACATAGCATGGTGTGTTTTGGTCCCACTGAGTGTCTTCCTGGGGGTTCTGTGCACAAGCCGGACTTGTTCGTACCGTATATTCCTTTCCTTCCAAATGCTCCACGTAGCCTGGACGTCCCCCGATGTTCAGAGTCGGGTGGCCGGAGAGGAAAGTTTTGATGATTCAAATGCGGGCACTTTCCCAGGGAAGAAGAGCCTCCCACACATTCTGGCAGTGACCTGCTCCACGCACAGGGTGGCTTTTATGGTGAGGGTCTGAAGGGCACGAGACCAGTTAGGGTAACGGAGCAGTTTCAGCTTCCAGATTTTCTAGCTGAAAGTGGAGAAAGGGCAAAGACAGTGAGCATTTTGCGTTTGGTGGCAGCACACATGTCCTGAGACTCCTCTGTGGGTGAGAACTGTATTGAGGACCTTCAGGTCGGGGAGGCAGATAGGCTGATCTCGGCTGGGCAGCAAAGCTCAATACGGGGAAAAGGACACAGTCACGCTATTCCTGGGGCTTATCAAGATCACTGAAGATGGAAGGAGCCCCACATCACCGCCAGATGGGACAAAGCCACTGTGACTATCCCTGGGGGCTGGGAGTCAACAGGTGAGGCAGGACTGAGCCTTTAGCAATGCTACATCCTTTGAACTCAGTTGAATTCCCCTCCCCCTTTCTAAATACTAACATCCTTTTTGTCAATAACCCTGACCCTCCCACCCTCTGTTCCTGTTTACCCAGCCTCTCCCTTTATCCAGTCTTCCTGGGGACTTGAGATTCTTTTAACCCTATCTTTGGACACGTTTGTATTTTGCATATAGCTTTGTGCTAGAGACCAGTGAACGGTTTTGGTTTTGGAGAAGTCAGACGCTGCTGCACTGTCCCAGTCTGCCCCTGGCAGGAGATAATGTGTACTTTCTCCAGGCATCTCACTCCTGGGTGACCCTGCCCATGTGGGTTAATCAAAACAACTTATTAATGACTCCTAAACTAGGGTATTAAGTCCCCTCAGTTAGATGTTTATAGATGGGAGAGAGTGGAACACAGGACATCTATCCACTGAGCATGGGAGTTGCTTTGTGGCGCATCTTTGGCAATGAAAGCTCTCCTTGGATCAGCTTTTCTTTGTTGGGACCTTAGGTAAAGAGGGGTGTCCTACCCGAGGGATACCTGGCTCTCAGTTCCATGCAGCGTGTGAGTTCTGTTCCCAGGCATCAGAGTCCACATCCCAGAGACAGATCAAGATCCTGTCCTTATTTAGCTGCCACAGCCAAATGAAATGGAGTAGACCATAGAAGATCAGCAGGTCGGTCAGAACCAGCTGACTGTAAGTGGATCACTGATTCCAGCTCAATGGGGAGGGTTTGCATGGCTGCCAGCTGCTCCTGGGTTGGGATTAATACTCACAATATGGTGTTGCAATGCGATACATGCTGTCAGAAAAGACACTAAGTGGTTGTCTGAAATAAGACCTTGTCGTGCTCATGGGGACTTGATCCCAGTTGGGTCTGGGATCCTGGAGTGCCTGGTTGTAGTCAGTACTGCAGACTAACCTCATCTAGTGCATGGGATTCTGTTGATAATAACCCTAACCCCAATCAGTATTGATTGAAATAAATGGAACAGATTTGGTCCTGGCCCTTGTCATTATGGCTGATCCAAATTGTCGACAGGGTGGCATAATATTTAGGTGGCTGAAAATTTAAGTTGGGCTAACAATGTGCTTGCTGGACTGGATTGTGAATTGTCAGGAGAGGCAGTCCGCTGAGGATCCCCGCCTGTGTCTGCTGACGGAGCTGAACTGCAAGACTTAAGTATTTTCTGACCCTGAGTTGTTTCTCCAGCTGTCGTGCAGTCAATTAAGAACCATCACTGCTTGACCACATGAGCACCACTGCCTGACTACTTTGTGACTCTGGCTCCCAGGGGAGGAGGATTGGTTTGACTACTGCTTGCTGCAAAAGACAATGAACCCTTGGCTCTGAGCTCCTCAACTGGAGCCCAGCCCATTGTGTGTGTGGCAGCAATCTGGGTTCACTGTGTCCCATCCTGAGACATACAGGCAAAGGAGCTGGCATTTCATGCCCATACTCCTGCTGTTGGCTCTGGTATGAGTAAGAAGCAGTTTTCCCTGGTCCATTGAGTCACATTGTCTATTTCTGTCACACCCAGAGTTGACACAAGCCAACCTGCTTGCTTGCTAAGCTATCTCCTTTGGAATTTTGGAATTCTTTGTCATTTTCTAAAGCCAGGATTCTCTAACAAAAACCACATACAGTAACATATTTTCATGGATTTGACTGGTGATAGCAGATACCGTATTTAGATATATACATTAGATATATAGATGTAATATTATTCCACTATTCTCTACCATCAGTTTTCCATTTTTTGTCAACAGTTTTTTAAGCTATAGTTTTTCTAGGACGTCTACTGGCAAATCCCTCAGGGCTTTTTTTGGGTTCTATTTTGATAAATAAAATGTTTGAAAAGCTTTTAAGGTTCAAACTGAAGCTTATTTAAGGTACTTTTACTCTTTATCCTTAGAAAGATTGATGAGCATTTCCTGTAGTTTTGAAGCTAGAGGAAATTTAAGGGATCCTCTTTTTCAACTTCATCAACCTATGAAAAGAAATAGAACCTTCAGAAGTGAAGTGACACACCCAATTATATCAGAGGAGGAAAGTTGGTTTAACATTTTTATAATATTTTGCAGCCACTCTCCTCCACTTCCATTTTCTCTTTCTTATTTGTGAAGCATCCAGAGTTGCAATTGAAGCCAATAACAGGCTCAGGTACTTCTGAAGCTGATCGGAGTTTCAGCCAGTAATAGGTTTCAAAAGCTCACTTGGTACAGAAATCATAAAAACAACCACTCAAAAAATCTGTGGAGTTGATGACTCAGAGGCAAAGATCTCCATGTACCAAAGTAACAGGAAATTCATCCCTCCCCCCAGACTCCCTTGCCTGGATCAGACATACTGGAATTTAGAGTACAAAGGGTCCAACTTTTCAGCAAAGAAGAAGTCAGAAGGAGGTGGACTAATTTGGTAGTTCCAAGGATCCAGACTTAATCTGCTATATGTTTCCTCTTGCTTTTACATATTGTTTACTATGATAAATCGCTTCTTTTATTAAAAAAAATCTTTTGGAAGTTACATTTATTATCCGCTAAGAGGAGCTGGCCCCTAGAGTCTGATTGGGGTAATCAATCAAACCCAGAAATGAGCCTAAATTCCTGAGCGGTCAAAAGAGGCTCAGAAACTCAATGCTTATGAAGGGATCCCGTAAGCAATTACTGGCATTGGATGTCAAACTCAAACATGTGGATCAGGATGGCTTGTACCCAGGCTTCTTGGCTTCCAATCTTACGTTATTTCATTAAAAAAAAAAATCATATAACTTTTGGTATGCTTCTCACAGTTGAGTATAGATGACTTTTAAAAGATATCTATCTATTTCCTGCAGAGATATTTCATGCAGAAGAATGTGTCAGTTACAAGGTTTACTCTTAGCAATGTGTAGTTTAATTCAATGAAAACATATCCTGAAGCTACATAGACATTTTCCCTTTTAATTGTAACCAGAAAGTGTTAAACTTTAAAACAAAACAAAAGTGAAAACCCAAACAAAATCCAGCCTGCCTTATATGAAATTGTAGTGTCTTGTTTGTAAATGGAAATATTTAAATATTTTACATGGGTGTGAAGAAGAATTGAACAGTCAATTTTACGATTCTAATTAATGCCTAAATTATGACATATTGTCCTTTCTTCCAAAAGAACATTGAATTTTTAACAGATTCACGACTAACTGGGACTGACGGTATCCAGAGGGTTTTTAAAAACTTCATTCTATGAAAGACAACCTGTGCTCACCTAAATTTGAGAACGTTGGTTTAAAAAGCAAATTGTATGTGTATGCAGTGCACACATGCACCCACACGTAAAGTAGGGCTTGATAAAGCCTTTTAAATGCTTGACCAAAATAAGACAGGCAACATTTCCTGACATTTGTTTATGGAGCTTTTCTTAAATCTCACTGTGGCCGTGGTCTGCAGGAACCTGGTGGAACTTGTAAAGACTGAAGACTTTCATCAAGGAGTAATTCCCTCTGTAATTATCAAATGTTAACATCTGAAATCTCTCAATATCCCTTTCACGTAAGCAAAATACTGGTGCTTGAACACTAGAGGCGTCTGGTAACAAGGACATTCCTGGGTCTTAAAGCTTATATAAATCTTTTCAAGTCTTGAAGTTGTCTACAGTAAGGTGATACTTATTTTTGTATGGCAATCATACCTCGATTAAACAGTTTTAAAAAAAAAAAGACAAAGATTCTTAGTTGTATTGAAATACCTTTCCTTATAACTTCTATCCATTGGCTTTAATTAGTGGGGTTATACTGGATAAGTACAATTTCCTATTCACATTGTTTTAAGTATATGAAGACAACTATCTTGACTACTCTGAGTCTTCTATTTCCCCGGGTAATCATACACAGTTATTTTTTTATTTTATTTTTTATTTTTTTTTGAGACGGAGCCTCAAGCTATCCCTCTGGGTAGAGTGCTGTGGCATCACAGCTCATAGCAACCTCCAACTCCTGGGCTCAAGCGAGTCTCCTGCCTCCGCCTCCCAAGTAGCTGGGACCACAGGTGCCCACCACAACGCCTGGCCATTTTTTGGTTGCAGCCATCATTGTTGTTTGGTGGGCCTGGGCTGGGGATTCCAACCCGCCACCTTAGGTGTACGTGGCTGGCGCCTTAGCCAATTGAGCCACAGGTGCCGAGCCTATTTTAAATAGTTTTTAAAACAGTCCAGATCCCTTTAAGCTTTTTTAAAAAGTTTTGCCTATTTGTGTCAGCTCTTAATTTTTTTTTTTTTAACCTGGATGACTGTTGGGAAGCCAGTGCCCAGAGCACAGCCACCAGCGGCTCTGAGGCGTTGGCACCCCCCTCAGGAGCAGACCACAGAAGTGAGAGAAAATGACTCCTGATGCTCCCTCCGCTTTCACTGGGAATGGCTGTCCCACACTCTGCAAAGCCCAAGAGGGTCTGGCTGCCTGTCACTGTCAGCCAATGCAGAGATGGGGACAAGTCCACCAGATTTTGTCAGAAGGCCAGCAGTTCTGGAGAGCAGTGAGAGTAGCCTCTCCAAGACTGTTCTTCCATTTCCAAAATCACAGTTTTATACATAAAAGTTAAAGCAAAGACCACATTAACTCTTATTTTGAATAATAATCAACATATTCAGTGACCTATGACAACATTTCTAATCCAAAGATTAATTTCCTAAATCAGTCCTCCTAAAGCAAGGACCACATTAACTCTTATTTTAAATAATAACCAGCATAACTTAGTGACCTATTACATTTCCAATTCAAAAGGCAGTTTCTTGGGGTGGCACCTGTGGCTCAAAGGAGTAGGGGGCCAGCCCCATATCCTGGAGGTGGTGGGTTCAAACCCAGCCTGGGCCAAAAACTGAAAAAAAAAAAAAAAGTTCAGTTTCCTAAATCCATATTCCTAAACTATTCAAGATGGGCATCTTTAGGGTAGGAGCTAAGTTTACAAAACAGTAAGAATGGGAGACAGAAGGGGAAGGTCACATAGCATCTAAACAGACCAGACCAGCTGTGTCAGGTCAGCCTTAGCCTGACTGACTCCATCTTACTCTCCTCACAGGCACGTTCAGCCCCGGGATCCTTCACGGCCTGTCCAATGTGGGCCGCTCCTTGTGGCCACTGTTCACCCACAGGAAGAAGCAGCCCTCCCCCGACTGTGGGGCTGCAGTCCTGGTGACACCAACCACTATAGACAAAGCAGGATGGCGGCTCCAGTCCGTGTGTCCCATCTTCAGGTCTCTCTGGGTAACTCTAAGTTCTTTGAAGCCAGGTGCTGAATTGAATCCAACCTCCGTAGCCCATAAACAGTTGAGTGAAGGCGGGAAAGGAGAGAATCAACTGGAACTCCAGTGTTTTGGAGAATAAAACCTAAGTGCCATTATCACCGACCCACACATATCCCTCACCATCTAAGAGTGAGGCACCTGAGCTGGCAGACAGGGTAACGTCCAGCCAGGCAAGTACAATGTTACTCTCAGATTTCCCTGTGGCCCTGCCCTAAATATTGCTTAAGTTCTCTTGAATTCTCTCTGGCGGTTGGGGGACTTACCAAGACTTAGAGAAGGGTTCTCTGCTTGAGAAGCAGCTCAGGCACTGGGATTTGAAATGTTAAGATAAAAACCCAAATCTTTAAAGGGGGAAAGAACCATGTTTGCCTCCTGAAGACAGATACAGGTGAGACTGAGGCGTGACAAGGTCACACAGCCTGTCTGCAGGGCGTGGGGTGGCCTTCCAGCCCATCTCAGAGCCGTAGCCAGGGCACTCGCATTAATAACACGCATGCCCGACAAGGCGCTGCATCAGGTTGGCCGTGCCCTCCACCCTGCCGCAGGCTCATTCGTGGGGGTCCTGGAGCTCCCTTTTCTTTCTCCCCCATCCCCGGAGTGGTTCTTTGGCCTCCGGCTCTGTTTCACAGAACCCGGCTTTGGACACTCTCCAGACCTCGCCTCCCTGCTTACAAAAGAACAGGACTGAGAGGGCAAATTGGGACCAGAGAAGTTTTTTTGGAACTTCTTTTGGCCACAAGCCTAAAAAGCCATTAAAGCTAAAAGCCATGTAGCTTTTTCTGCTGGGCAGAATGGAGTGAGGGTCTGGTTCTACTTAGGAAGTAAGATTTCTGCTCTTGTGGGATGTTTGTGGTGGAAAGCGAACCATTTTGTGTTTTTCCTTTAAAAATTGTTTCCTCTGCTCTGCTAGGTGAATAAATAATTGCTTTCCATTGTGATGGAAATATTCATTTTATTCACATTAAAAAGCCTCTGGCAGCTTGGAAACAACAGAATATAAAGCATCCATGCTGGGTATTCTGAAGAACTAGCTTTTTCTAGTGTGTATCTTTAAAGAATGTTAAGGAATAAAGACATCCGGTAAAGGTCAAGTTCGTGTTCTTATTTAAGAATGGCGTTCATTTGACATTTTGGTTGAGGAAAGACAGTTTCTCAGCTGCTCAGAGAGGAAGTAAAAGTTGTCTAGTGGCAGCTGTAGGCCCTGATCTTCATTTCCCCTCATGGCAGGCAGAGGGGACTGCTTGGGCTCTGCCAGATGAAGGAAGACAAACAAAATAAAACATTTTCCTATCCCTGAAAAGGCAAATATGAAAACTATTTTAAATGAAACCATTTTTTGACAGATGTCTTTTAGCTTGAAAACACACTCCTATATACAACCTGGAAGAAATGGCTTTGGGAAGAAAAAGGAAACAAAATATTGGCAGAGCAGACCGCAGATCTCAAATTTTGTGCAGAGACTCGTGAGGAGTAAGCAGCTTAACAAGACACTCCTGCGGGTTTGGACAGCTTGACTTACTCGATAGTGCGCAGAGATGGGCAGAAGCCCTTAGCCCAGTCAAAGATCTCAGAGAACAAAGTCGTGTCAAAAAGAGGCTTTGGCTTGGTTTCTACACCGTCTCCTCCAGCCACGTGCTCACCCCTGCTACAGGGGCATCGAGGTGTCCAGAAGGCCTGGCCAGTGGACAGTCAAGCTGAGACAGTGGCTGCTGGGCCTGGGTGGCTGGGGTCAGGACCCCAAGTCCCAGTCCCCTGAGGCCTCCGGCTGCAGACCAGCACCCCTCCAGCCGCCCACACCAACAACACTGTCATTTCTGTTGGCCCCACATCAAAATCCTCCCTGTTCTTTCTGCAGCCGCGGGAGCAAGGCAGCTGCTCCTGCTGAGTTTAATTCATCTTTTTCTTACAGAATGTGTTTAGGTTCGGCTGGCAAAGATCAACACCTCTTCACACCAGAGAGGAAATGAGCAGAGACATTTTCAGTGTGCTGCAAGGTCAGGAAGCTCCGTCTTCCTCCTCCCCAAGACCCTCCACAGCTCCCTCATTCAGACCCTGTTGGGTGCAGTGGGTGGAATTTTATTCAAGAAAAATCACCTGCCCCTCCTGCCCTCTTCTTGACATGATTATTGCAGCTGAAATATTTTGTTACTTACAGAGTCCTTATTATAAAGTCTTTACTATCCATAAACATACTATTTATGTTGCAAATAACTACGTTGTCAAGATGCCATAAACGTTCTTTCATATAAGGCCACTGGCCTGTCTTTCTTTTAACAATGATCTAAAGCTTTATTTTAAAACTTATGAAAAGAGTAAAATAGGTAACGGTTATTTGCAAAAGTAATAACATTGACTATAATTTTCAGAAATTCAGTTTACCACAATTAAGGGTGTATACTCCGCATGTACCGTTGATACTTACATAGCAAGTGTTCGAGGCTCTGCCTGAGCGAGTACTTGTGATGTGAGACCTATCATGTTTTCTGGAAGAACAAGAGAGGAACAAGGAGTAGTAATATCTCACCTCAGCTAAGTGGACAGGAGAATCTGCTCTTCTGAGCTCTGCTTAAGAGAGTCCCCCGTGCTTGTCACTGGAAAGCAGCCTCCATCGGCAGGCAGGATTTCTGTCTCAAAGGAGGCTTTTGTGGTGACTCTTTGTGTTTTATTTCTTAGGAATTTCATAGAGGTTCATGTTTTGGTAAATTCCAAATACCAGTTTCTGACTACTAATCTCTCGAAGGCATCAATTCAAATGTCTCCAGTGGAAGCGCCACTGTGGTCAACAGACACACACTCCTATCAGTGGGCAGGTCAAGCAATGTGTCTTTAAAAACTCAGCAGACGGTGGGTGAGCACTATGGTAAGCATTGGGAACTTAGTAATAAGCAAAGTCACCTATGAAGCTTATGGCCTGGTGGTAAATAAACATGTAATAACAGTGTTGAGAGAGAAAAATTACAGGGGGCAAAAGCACCCCAAAAAGGGGGTTATCTATCCCAGTCTTGGGGGGGTCAAAAGGCTTCGAGGCTGCCCCAAAGGATGAACTAGATCTAAGCAGGCAGAAGGGCAGCTGGAAGAGGTGAGGAGGATGCCCAGGCCAAGAGAAAATGGCTCCCACAGGACTCCAGGGCAGAAGAGAACACCGGACTTTTGCAGAAGTGAAAGTAGTTAGGGGGGACCACAAAAAAAGAGCCCCTCATAGAAAAAGGCAAAAACCATAAACATTTTCAAATATCTGAAAAATAGTCACATAGAAGAGAGATTAGGCCCGTCCTGTGCAGCTGGCTACTTCCAGGGGTCAGAACCAGAATCAAAGGGTGGCAATCCAGTGGCAACACTGACTAAAAATTAAATTATAATAATGGCTTCCACTTATTTAGCCCCTAGGATACACCAGATACCAGGTGAAGGGTTTTATATCCATTATATCACCGGGTCCCCAAAACAAGCCTGTGAGTTTGTAAATGTTACAAGAAAACAGATGCAGAGAAATTAAATTCAACAGCTTCCTGCCACGTGGCTGGGCCAGGCAGAGTGGGGATTCCAAAGTCGGAACTGTGCTCCTCACCACCGCCCTCAAGCTGCATCCTGGTGAGAATTGTGTTGTCACAGGGCAAATGGGTGGCTCTAAAATTTCCCATCACTCAAGGTGCTTCGCCATTGGGCTGAGACACTGCAGAGGATTTAGTCATCAAGGAAAAGCAGTGACCTTCTGAGGTCCTCCAATTGTGAGATTCAGGGATAAATAGCAGGACATGTAAGACAGCTCTCAAAGATGACCACCCCGTCTGATTTGGGGCAGCTCTGTTGCCATGCACGTGATGGCAGCTTGTAGAGCCGCCCTCCTGGCGTACCTTGAAGGAAGCGTTACTGGTCTCTGTTGCTTCAGAAGAGTGGGGTGCTCTGAGCATTGAGAGTGAGGTGCAGAGTGATGGACCAAATCAGGACAGGGCAGCCTCGGATACAGGCTGCATCTTTCATAAACATCTGCTTTAGCTAATGCTAGCCTTGGGCAGTAGTAAATTATGTATTCAGCTCTTAAACTATCACAGATTCATGTTTCAAAAACATAACCGTGAGAAAATATTGCACCAGTAGCAGAAACAAAACAGCTCTGCTCATTCTGCATCAAAATTGTTTGGTGCATTTCTACAATAATTCTTCATTTTCTTTCAAATTAAAGGGCACTGTGGGCGACCACGTAGGTTAGCATGCCGAGGGACTTTTCCCTCCTGGATTGACTTATTGAAAAATAGGATAAAAAATTGCCTCTTTTGCTCACCCTTCAGTGAAAGGAATTCAAATAAATAACAATAAATTAGGGCATGAATTAGAGGTAGAGAGTTTAGAGAACTTTCCTGACTTATTTTCTAAAATGTGAAAACCGCCTTTTATTTATAGGAAAATATTCTTCTAAGATCAATGTACTCTGGGCGGGCTGGCTCCAGCCCTGTTCCAGCATTTGCTTAAAACAGAAAGAGTCATAGACAATTACGGCATGAGGACTTCCCCTGGGGATTTTAAAAAGAGATAGAGGAATGGCCCACGAGTACATGGAAAAATGTTCATCATTCCTCATCATTAAGGAAATGCAAATCAAAACCATTTTCAGAAATCGTCTACCCCTAGTGAGAATAGCTCAGATCATAAGGCCCCACAGCTGCCGGTGCTGGTGTGGATGTGAAGATCAGGGGACACTTAGGCACTGTTGGTGGGATTGCAAACCAGTACCGCCTTTTTGGAAAGAAGTATGGAGACTCCTCAAAGAACTAAAAGTAAACCTTCCATTTGATCCTGCAATGCATTACTAGGTATCTACCCAGAAGAAAAGAGATTATTTTACCATGAGGACTTTTGCACTCAAATGTTTATAGCAGCTCAAGTCACAGGCACAAGGATGCGGAAACAACCCAAGTGCCCATGGACCCAGGTATGGACTAATAAACTGATATACGTACACCATGGAATACTATTCAGACATAAAACTGATGGAGATTTTGCATTTTTTATATTTACCTGGAAGGATTTGGAAAAAATCATCCTAAGTATCTTAAGAATGGAAAATCAAGCATCCCGTGTACTCAGTCCTAACTGAAACTAGCAGGTTAACAACGGTAGGCCCACGTGAGAGAGAAACACAGTTAAATTTAAGAAGGGGAAGGGGGAAAGAGGGTTCAGTAACTTCCCACCTAAAAGATACAATGTACAGGTATTTGGCACATCTCTGGTTGATGGACTCAACTACAACTGGAACTTTCCCTTGCAAACGTAAACAATGTATATACTCTCCTATTAACATGAAAATTTAAAGAAAGAGGGAACATCACTACAGATTCCATAGACATTAAAAAAAAAAAGGAATATTATGGGAAAAAAATAGAGGGAACATCACTACAGATTCTGTAGACATTAAAAAAAAATAATGGAATATTATGGGAAAAAAATAGAGTTGTTAAGGACAAGGGTGGAGCATCTCTTTCTTCATCAATGCTGAAGTATCTCCCAGCACCGATGGTGCCTTATCCCCCGCCAAGCCTTACAGTTTTGCAGGAAGAAGAAAATCAGGCAGAGGTAGAGAAGGAAAATAAGTGGACCATTGCCTAGAAGTAGCAACCTGCAGCAGTGAGGGAGGGAAGTACAGTCACTAAAATAAGAGAATCATAACAATGGTGCATCTTTGGGGGCCGTGACTTTACCTCTTAATGGCCAAAAGCACTGGTTTCCGTGAGGGCAGGGTCAATGTCTTCATTTCAAATCCCCAGTACCTAGCCCAGGGCTTGGCACACAGGTTGCTGCCGTCCACTAGACATTTCTTTTTTTTTTTTTTAATATGAAAAGACATTTTATTATTACTATTTTACTATATAACATATTAATGAATATACCAGATTGCATTTTCTCAAATGGCATATGAGGCACATTTCTCTCCAATTCCCTGGAAAACCTCAGTATCATCTGTCCTTTGGAGG